>BQNB010020036.1:0-64146 GCA_026074375.1 Tanacetum coccineum | reverse complement strand
GAGATCTTAGTTTTGATATATGATTTGTTACTTTTCGAGACATTCGTTATTTCGGTTATTTCGTTTGGAAATGTCTATCTTTTGGGTCGGGGCGTTACAAAAACACCTTAAGTAAGAGAGTGTGTTTTTTATTATGAATCAACTCATAAGGAGACTTACCTTTTAGAACTGATAATGGGTGGCGGTGGAGTGTTGGGATAATAGTAACGGTATGGGGTGGTGGTGGGGTACGCCTAGGGTGGTGTCGAGGTGGTGGTGTGGGGTGGTTGGTTGGTGACGTGATAAAGATTAAAGAAAGGTGTTTGGATAAGTGAATATTAGTAAAAACAAGATGTTTGAATTTAGTATAAGTGGTGTGGGGCCTAAAAAACACAAAAATGTAAGAAAATATTTGTTTAACCGGTAACCCGTAAAATCACAACCATATTTAGAACAAATAAAAAATTCACAAATGACATGAGTAGTGTTTTTTAGTACATGAAGCATAACGACACATCAAAAAGTGCACTTTATTGTATGGCTCCTTGAAAGTTCAAGCAAACTTAAATGAAAAGATAATTAGAGTCATGTTTAACATCAAATTTTGACAAATTCAAAACAATGTTGGATTAAGGTAAAATTCTCAAGTTTTTTTTGCAAAGGGTGAAATATATTAACATTACAAACAACTTAATCAAATCTGGATTGGACATGCCCAACCAGAATACCAGTCAACATTCTAAGCCTATTACATATCGGATACTCTTGATAAAAAAATCTGATAGACCAATTCTATATCACGGATACAACAAATTACAGAGCAAAAACAACATTTTTATCTGCACAACAAGTACTTCTGAGCAACAACATTCAATCACTTTACATTCACCCATATTGCACCACACAATAGCTTCATAACTACATTTCATATCCAACTTCCATCTAAGATTATTCAACCATCATCCACAATGACCAAAGAGGAAGAAGGAAAGACATCATTATGCAAGCTATAGCCCTCACACCTCTTCAAATAGGGGCAATACCAATTACCTACATTTCCACCTCAATGAGAACTAAGGGCATCGGTAACTGGGAACACACACCCTAAATGAGAACCAGCACCTACTGTAATAGCTCAATACTAGGACCAAGTAGCTTCATCTTTCACTGCTCACTATTCCTAGTAACTTGAGCTATTCTGCAAATCATTCCCCTTCTCAGTGAGAAACCTACTTTATGATCCAAACAAGACAATTCAATATTCAAGAATCTAGTTAGATCCTCCCAAGGCCAACTAAGGTGGTGTTTGTTTTTTAAAAAATGCTTCTTAACAACATCTTAATCTAACTCATTCAGACGCGGTCAGACATTTGGGTCATTAAGACTGTTTGTTTTTTTCATGTCATTCAGAGGCAGTAAGAGGCAAACACTGTTAAGAGCGTTTTTTTTTCTGGCCATTAAGAGGCAGTAAGAGGCATAAACCTCTTACTGAACTAGATGTGGAAGGGGTGTCTTAACACCTCTTAATGTCTTTTTTTATTATTTATTTTCTACTTTGGTGTTTTTTTTCAAATCTTGATTTTTTTTCTTGTTTGAGTTTTATCTTTTGTATTAAAAGTATTAAATAGAATGATTGCATATGTTTTGTTATATAAAGAATGTATAAGTTTATATGTGTCAAACTGTCAATTATATTTTGTTCAAATTGAAATGTACGGTTTCACTCTCATACATCTTAATTCTAACGCGACTAATTTAGTTAATCGTTTTAAAAGTTCAATTTAATAACACATTTATTTTTGTCGAATAAACATGAGATTGCATGTTTTTTAAATACTTTTAACTTTAAATTGATTATATTATAAAATTTGTTTTATTTATTTAATAAATTTTATTTTTTGAACGAATGCAATCGTTTTATATTTAAATTGTAAAACTATTGTTTAACACATATATACATTTTTACCAAAACAAACAGTTTTATTTCATTCAGATTCAGACTTCTCAACCACTTATTCAGATTAAGACGGGAATGAGATTCAGACTTTTCTACCGTCAGATTCAGATTTAGAGTCTCTTAATAAACAAACAGCACCTAAGATGAACTTATAAATAAGAATTATCTTGCAGCCCAAGATACAATGCCATTCACTGATCTCAATAAATCCTCAAGTTATATGTCTCCTATGTGAACCCCAACGACTGTAATACAAAACCTTAAACAACACAAAATTATCCCTCTGCAGCTAAACTACATATATCGTCAAGGATATGAATGTTAATGCTTTGAATAAGCAGACAACTACTCGAGATCGATATATGTTGACTCGAGTTTCAACTCAAATTGGTGCTAATTATCAGTTACAAGTATAATGGGAGGCGTAGAGTTCATGTGTGGCTAGTCATAGCTAGTGGTTTTTGTTTGTCTACTTGTTTGTGCCTTCTGTTTGGAGTGTGTTTTAATAAATCATTCTCTTCCAAGTAAAATAGTTATAATACTCGCATATTATCATCTTTTTAAAAAAAGAAAGATAAATTCTGCTGGGGTGCCGATAAATTCTGCTGGGATGCCCAACAAAGATTAAGGCCAATAAGTTTGATCACATTATTGAAAGCCCATACAAAAATAAAAAAAACAAACCAATAAGGAAAGCAAGGCCAAGCCTAAACACCAACGCCGGCATAAATGTTTTGGATGGTACTTATATTAATAGAGCCAAACAAGTGCACAAGAGAGAGTTATTTTAGTTTAGCTTCTTATTCAAGAGATATTTTTGTAAATAAGGAAATAAAGGATTTGGTCCATCTATTAAATGAAAAAAAAAACACCCCCTAAGCCAAGCTTCATCTCAACAAGTTTAATTTTAAAAAAGCACATGATCACACTCAGCTCAGCTCGAATATGATTCATTTATAAAGCATATCTGTGTGCTTAAGATCAATTTTAGTTCAAGAATTTTGATAAGTCTTATTTGATACTCTTAAATTCATATTAACTTGCATTATTTTACATATGTGATAATTCTTTCTAAATGTATTCAACTAACCACTATATTCTTTTGTGTGTATCGAACTTTTTTTTCCTATTCATAAGGGATGCAACACGAGGACTTCCTAGCGGGTCACCCAAGCCATATCTAAAAGCCTATTGTTTGAACCTCGGCTCGAGTTAGTTTAGACTGAGCTTGAATTGATCTTTTAACGGACCAAACCTGAATAGGTCACAAGTAGATCGGCTCAATTACACACCTAGAGTAAATGAGTACCTTAAAGACTTGCAATAAGAATATGTGTATTTGTAATTTAACAAAAATCAGCGATCCACAAATGCCTAACGAAAAAGATATATAAAACAGAAGATAACTGTATTGGATTCCATATTTAAGCTCATTAAAGAGCATATCAAATTTGAATTTTCCAGGATAGAGCAAATCACTCACTAGTAACTGAGCATGCATCTCTAACAGTGATACTGGTCAAATGTGACCAAGACTGACTAAAAGTGGAGACCAAGACTGACCTCGGTCAAATGTGACCAATGGTGGCCAGTTACAACCTAAATGCTGATCTGGCTGGAGCATAAAAGATGAAGTTGACTGTTGAAATTGAACCAGACAGGTCCATTGCCAATAAAATGCTAAAATGGTTAATCTATACAGAATGATGCTCTATTAGCTATTTGATCAAGATTGTAATAATAGGTGGCATTGAAACTTTCTAATAAAAGAGAACTAGAAAACCTGCGGTTACAACTAATAGATCCCAAATAGCATTCAAGTCAGCCAATATGGTTTCTCCTAAAAGAAATAGAAAAGATGATCAAAACACATCAACTTCAGCAAGTATGATGAATGTGAGAACTGCAATAAAGTTTTCGCATCCAGGTTTAGCAAAAGGTTCATATGTTGTTTCAGACCAACTCGCAAGAGTACTATAACGAAAAACAAGATGCACTTGAATTCCATGAACATATTGCAAGTCCCAAACCAACACCTTTAGTGTATACAAAAGTTTGAACACAATAAACGGTGATGAAAAATAACTGTTTGGAGATTCAAAATAGAGCCAAATGTAATTCCCAAAATTAGACAAGAGTGTCAGCAGAATTTGATTACCAAATACCTTGTTTGAGTATCATAACCAAAGCCAAAAAGCAGGTTGTTCTTGCGTTCAGCAGATACAGCTGTAAGAGAAAAAAAATCAACAATTAGTATTCTTGCTCAATCAACGGAAACATTTTCAAATACTTTTGATAAGCTAAATCCTCAGTTATATCATACACCAACTCACCTTTCTGCATAGCATGCTACCCAAACATAGACATGAAAAACAGCATCTCATTCATGTCTTCCAAGTCACTGGAATCTTCATTACCTAAGGCTGTGTAATCATCATAATCCTCATAATCATCATAGTCAAAGTATCCGTGATAATCATCAGAATCATCTAAATAGGACCCTGAGTCACTACTAACATCACATGGCTCGTCATCATTTTCATGAATATGCGGACAATCTTCAAGAGAATCATCAGGAAATTTCAGATTTTTAATCTGTTTTACACTCTCTTTTCCCATGTCTCCCTTGAGATCAATATACAAGCACCTACGTAAGTCAAGAGTTTCAAGATGACAACAGCCATCCAGAATTGCCTTCAGCCCGACATTGGACATAGTGTTTCCAATGAGTTCAAGGTGCCTTAACGCAGGTAAAGTTTTCCCAATTGCTATGGCCATCGCATTCTGCCAAGTAACGAACTCATCATCTTCAATGTTGAATCTAAAGGCATTCTGATTCACTCTGAGGGTTTTTAGCAAAGGGCAATAACGGCCAGCAGCTTCAATATCTTCTTCCGAAATTTCTGTAGTGTAAAGGCTGAGTTCTTCCAGCAAAGGAAATTTCTTCAAAACATCACCCCAAGATCCACAAATTTCACCAAAACAATAAATGATTTCTAGACGTTTAAGCTGACATGATCTGTCACAAAAACAAAACAAAAAATGCAAAGCTATCAGAATTTTAATTGTCAAGACCATTATCGTTCCTAACAAAAAAGGCAAATATAGTTCAGTATGCTAATTATGACCCAGAACATGAAGGTACAGCTCAAATCTAATTATGGAATACATAACACACATTTGGTAGCTTGTTGAGACACGAATAGAGCTATAAACAATAATGCACAGATGTGGGTTTTCTATTAAAGGTGCACACATTACTTTTCTGTGTATTGCAGATCGAACATCTTACTGGTCACTGCTCAATTTATCAGATTTTGCCATCTGACATATGGCGCATAAATTGAACAAGCAAGTAACACGATACATCAAAACATAAGAATTCTATATTCAAACAATAGACAAACACTCCACTATGAAAACTTACAGCCTTTCATGCAATTGGTCGATCAGCTTCCATAAAACTCCCAATCGCTATATTGTAGTATTTAATAAATGATAACAAGCATACACCGAACATTTCCTTGCACTCTATTGAAAAACTTAAGTTAAAATACCAGGATTCCAGAACTACCATTCACAGATTAACTGCGGCCTAACACAGTTTCATTTAACAAAACTAAAATACAATCTAAAATATGGTGCATAAGTTAGTCCTAGCACAGTTTCATCTGACATATGGGCATGCGGCGCATAAATCAAACAATCTAGAAACAAAATACATCAAAACATAAGAATTCAATATTTAAACATAAGTATGTCGTTCTAGCTATATATAGTATGGACCAGTTATGCAGAAATATTAGAGAACAGTTATGCAGACATATTAAGTCATTTTGCTTTTTGACTGTCATAAGATTTCTGGTGAACTTGAAAAAAAGATTTCTTGTACAGTTACCTTTAAGAATAAAGTAACCAAGAACTATCAAACAAATCAATTAATACAGCGACAGATAAAGAATAGTGCAGGCTGCAAAGAATTTATGGGTGTGTTTAGTTGTGGAAAAATGGGAGGTTTTCCAGAAGTTTCTAAAATAACACAGAATACAAAAAACGTGTCCAAATGGGTATTTAACCACAAAAATTGTTTTTTTTTTCATCACTTCATATATCCCTCTCATATAAAATAGATATATAATGTGTAAATAGCAAGTGGAGGTGGGCCAGCCTAGTGCACAGAAGAGAGAGAATGTAATCGGTATCAAAGATACCATCCTTGCTAGGAATGTGTTTAATGCATTCATTCCAATAAATTAATAATAAATTAATCTGAACCCCGCATAACAAACAACATTGTTTGAAATGATTACATTCCTTGATTTCTATTACCCCATAACAGACGGCTCCTTAATACTGCGGCAGATAAAGAATAGTGCAGGCTGCAAAGAATTTATGGGTGTGTTTAGTTGTGGAAAAATGGGAGGTTTTCCAGAAGTTTCTAAAATAACACAGAATACAAAAAACGTGTCCAAATGGGTATTTAATGAAATTTCTCTGTAGAAAAGCAGTTTTAAGCTTTCATAACTATAGTTTAGAGAACTTGGATTTAAAGTTCTCCGGTTTCCAAAGAGTTCTATCAAAAATGTTATCACATTATCAAGAAAACCAGAGAAGGTAACCAGGAAAGGTTTTCTGCAACTAAACACAACCTAATCATTGTACGGACAATTGCAAAAAAAGGCAAATACAATAAGCTCTCATACCTCTCAGCAACATACTCGAGGAGCTCATAATCGACAAAATCTATAATAGTGAGATCAAGTAATTGGCCTTGGCTTCTATCGACGGCATGCTTACACATATCTCTAAGTGGGGGCCTTGTACATGGATCTCCATGATTGTCCATAGAAATGACCCTCCACATAGCAGGGTCCTTGCAGATTTTACGCCAGGTAGTGCATACTTTCTGGGCATTTTCAAGTATTTCATACACACCAACTCTGTAAAGTATATTAGCCATTATGTCCGAGGGGAGCTCCAACCAGTTCCTAGTTGGTTGCTTCACCTGCCATCTCTGCTTGGGTTTCCCAACAAACTTGGATTTTTTAGCCTTTCGTCGTCGATTTGATTTTGATGTAGATGGCATTTTCGCTTAACATGCAAAAAGTTGAATAAAAATGTTAAACCGGCACAATTACAAGGTTTTAGGATTGCGTATTTAAGTCATTCTCTGCTTGTATTCTTAGTTCAAATCTCATAAGTAGTTTTGAATGTTTGGAACTTTGGATGGAGCTACTTATTTGCTTATTTTCAGTACCAAGCAAAAAATTGAATATATGCACCTCTCGTGTGCTTATTTTATAGTACTTATTTTAATATCATTTCATCAAAAAAAATATATATAGCAAATCTTATTGAACAAAAGACACAAAGTTTACTCAAATTAATGTATTATTTCACTTAGTAAATACAATAAACTTGAGCTAAGACTCGAACTTATCATCTCTGTAAGTCCATTATGTCAGTTCATATCTAAAAGAGACATATATAATGCAAGAATGAATAATAAGTGTAGTGTTGCTGAGGCTGTGGAAGGGAGTGTTTGGAATTGGCCAATTGAGTGGTATCAAAATTAACATGTGTTAAAAAATATTCAGGTTCCAGTTCTCAATGTTTCAACAAAAGACAAAATCGTGTGGAAAATAAATGATGGAAAGCTAGTTAATTTTTCTACTAGTAAGGTATGGAAAGATATGAACAAAAATGGACAAAAGTTAACAAGCCTTTTTTAACTTTGAATAAACAAATAAGCGCTTAAATTAATCCATAACCCGCCACATAACAAAACTAGTAACATGCAGAAAGTTGAATATACCATGTCACACCAGCACACTTAAACACTGTTCAGTTTTGCTTATTTAAGTGCGTATCTGCTTAACAAGACATTTAGATAAATACGCTTATTTGTTTATTTTACACTAAAATTAAGCAGTTAGCAATACGCAATCCTAAATACTCCCGAGCATATACTTAGATATATCATGTTATAGCACTTTAATTATACACCTTCCCATGTGACCATTCAAAGAGGGTTATTTCATCAAAACATAAGCAAATAAACGAAACAGTGATACCTTCAGCAGCAAGCCTATCTCTGAAACCTTGTTCACAATCAGTAAAATCCATGCCAATAAGTTTTCCCATCCTTATCAATTTAGTCACATCATCTTCTTCATTATCATTTGCTTCATAAACTTTATTTTTATTCTTCTTCCCTTTATTCTTATTCATCTCTTCAGCTTCCTTTAAATTGAATTATTAAAACCCTAATTCAACCTTTTTGTCAATCAGTTTGAATTCCGAAATAAAAACCCTACCGCGCGCATCTTTTTCATTTTATAGGGATGAGGGATACGGGCTCAATGAGGGGTGTTTGGGTTAGATCTTTTACCAAATCCTTTTTCCGGGTGTTTGGATTTATCTTATTGGCTTAAATCATCCTTTGTTTTCTCATTTCTTTTATTGTTTGCTCGTTATAGATTTCGTGCACCTACAAGGTCTAAAAGTGAGTCAAATTATACAATTATATTAAAAAGCAGTCCTCGGTAACCATGCAGCTCATTTAATGTCGGGTTGACCCGATCAATTCCTTTTTTTTAATTGTTGCATTTAATGCCTTTTTTTTGACCCGGGTGTGTAATGTCCACTTTTTCAGCTATACACGTGTTGTCCACATCTCTCTCTCAAACCATCGGCATACCAAACCCACCGCCCCCATTCTTTCTCACATATCCACATCTCTCTCTCTCTCATCACACCGCTTAAAACACACACACCAAATCTGTCTAGAAACATACAAAACTTCCGTGCCCATAATGATGCTGATATTGTTCATGCTAAACCTTGGAATTCCTTATGATGAGGAAGAACTGTAGGTATGCTTTTATAAGATTGTGAAAAAAAATTATTTTGGGTAAAAATTGATGTTTATTATATGTTATTTTTTTCGGGAAGTTCTTGGTTCTAAATTCGTATCAATTTTT
Organism: Tanacetum coccineum; assembly: GCA_026074375.1. Classification (NCBI taxonomy): domain Eukaryota; kingdom Viridiplantae; phylum Streptophyta; class Magnoliopsida; order Asterales; family Asteraceae; genus Tanacetum; species Tanacetum coccineum. The sequence goes on along the minus strand of BQNB010020036.1, from coordinate 55,227 downwards.
CTTCACATCTATATTGTTTAATGAGGGTTGTGGGAATGAGTAATCGGTAGGTTTTTGTTGATGGTTTTCAGACTTCAATGATATGTTCTTATGACAATTATGGATTTTAAAAGATTTTAATTTCAGGTTTATTTTGTGTTTGGGATTGCGGCAAATATCATATGACACCGGTTGTTAGTGAATTGCTGGTTGCGTATGCGGATTGGTGGCTACCGCTTGCGGATTTTGTGGGTTTGGATACACTTAATGAGGTAAAGTTGAAATTTTTATTGGTTTTCATCAGCTGGGTTGTTTTTTGTTTAGGGATTTAAGATGTTTCTTTATTGGTTTTTAGTGTTGTTGTTATGTGTTTTATTTTAAATGTTTTTCAGGGGTTGCTATGAAGTATCTTCACAACAACGACCATATGAAGATACCCTGTCCGAGAATATAAACACGGGGTTAACTTAGGAGGCGATAGACCAGAAGATTCATTAATTGTTGCAGATGTCATAAGGACACGCGATTACAATATTTTTCATTATTTAATTTCTATTGAAGTTATTCAGATTAATTTATATGTTGATGCTTATTTGCAGGTTTTGATATTGTTTAGTCAATGGATCGTCGAAGGTTCGAACATTAGAGGAAGACAAAAACAGAAACTAAAAGGTCAGTTGTATTTGCTAATTGTTTTAATGTTAATATAATTTTTGTAATTCAAGATTCTCACTTTATAAAGGGTTTTAGAGTTGCTTATGTTTATGCTTATATATAAGAGCTGACAAGCTGCTTAAGGGATTTTTTGTGTTACTTTAATGTGTTATAGGATTTAGGGGATTGTTGAATTTATTGATTGTGGTAATCTTTGTTTTTTAGAGGTTTCATTTGATTTTTTATTGCATGTTACGATTATCTATAAATTAAAACGTTGAGATTAGCTTATTGAAAATCATATAAGACAATAAATGTGTTTTATTGAGGTTTTAGTTAAGCACTTTCAAAGTATCTGTTCTTTTAAGAGTTTTTATGTGGGTGTTTATTTTGTATAAATAATCTCATAAGCCGTAAAATAAGCTGAATGAAAAAGTAAGCTCATAAGCCGAGTTAAATAAGCTCATAAGCCACAAAATAAGCTGAAAGAAAAGTAACCTGCGTTGTGGTCATGACTTGTGTACAAGCTGTGTTCATGAGCCATGTAACAAAAATTTTTTAAAGATGAAAGGTATGTATATTTTCTTCAAGCTCAATTTTAATTTTTGGTTTTTAGGATTGTTGTGGTTTGAAGTGCGAGTATGGTGTGAACGTGTAGGTGGATGCGCCTGATGTGGCCGCGTTTATGAGGTTGAGAAGAACGCCAGTGATAGGTTTTTTTGTTTAAAATTAACACTTATAAGATGTTTTCAATTAATCATTTTAAAAAATAGTTAATGAATCACACTATTTTGAAAAAAAATGTATTAGTAATCTTCATTTATAGAATAGCTTATTTTGCCAGCTTATGGGCTAATCTGGCAATTTGTTTCTAGCTGTGGGTATTGTGAAACGTAGTTCTATTACCTGTCATATAAATAACCTTCGAGTTAAACATTGATTCTTGCCATCCACTTAGCTGATAATCATTTTGTTTAAATATGATAATGTAAATTTTGGTTGAATGGGGGTGAATTTCATGAAGCCCTAATTATGAGTTGCGTGATGCTATACTGAAAAAAGTTGGTTGTTTGTTGATTGGAATTCTAAGGTAGTGATTAACTTTTGTTTTTTGTCTCAGGTATATAAATTTGCACTCGGGAATCGAGGAAAAAAACTACGCCTGTTGTACCGAGTTCTCTGCAACAACTAGCCAAACCCTTACAAATTGAAATCCTCCAACGGAATCAGCTGCTCCACCACCTATTGTCGAGTCAGGTATCTATTACCCTTACCATTGTGTAATATGTGTGGTTATGTTTATCGATTTTTTTTCATGATTTTTTCTCTGAAACTGATGTTTGTGAAAAGCCACTTAAGGAGCAACAACAAAATGACAACAACAAAAAATGTTGCCCCGATTTCACAATAGCCCAAAATGCTGCTACGGTTGTTACTGGACGCTACAGGTTCGACGTATGTCTTGAGATAACTACAAATTAAATTTTCATAATTCACTTTATTTGTAACCTGTTTGTGTTTACAGATGCAGACGTAAAATGTGACGAAGTTGTGTAAAACAAACAACATAATAACCGTCAATCGGAAATTCCTAGGCCTAAGAATTATCGCTAGGGAAGATGACCGATTGGTGATAAAAGTTGTTAATCATGTCTTCAGACGATATGACTATCCATTGGTACGTACGCTCTTTTCCTGTTTATAAAAAGTTGGCATAATAAACAGAATTCGAAGTTAATGATATGTTTGTTTTATAAAGGTGGAAGACTGCTGTTGTTGACGAAGTAGGGAAACAAATATTACAAAGGTCATCGCACCTACTGATGAAAAAGGTAAGTGAGCGACTGCTCTACCTGTATGCACATACGAGATTCATATAAACAAGAAGAAACTTACAACTCATAATTTAATGACTTGATCTTTCACAACATATCAAAAAAGGTTGTGCCAGCTCAAAGAAACAAGGCTGAACTGAAAACAATGCAAATACAGATTGACATCAGCAAGACAAATTTGTTTACGATGTGGTGGAGAAACTTTTATCAAAACCACCTTTCGCTATTCATGTCGCTAAGCAACTTTCCATACTATTATTGTAATTCTATTCTAATATGAGAATATGTTTTCAAGAACAAAATTATTTAAACTGATTAAATTTAACATTACATTTTAAGCATTTTAGCTTCTTAGTATCTGCAGGTGTAGTTTGATATGTTATGTCTATTTTATTGCTACTTATAAATGATTTTATTTGACACTGCAAATGTTTGTTATTTCTGTATTTGTATGTCTTTAGCTATATTGTTTTGTTAGTTTGTATGTGTATTTATTATGAACCGTCATTTGCTTAACCGTGGACTTCATACAAGACTTCTGCCTTCTAACACGTCATTTGCAAATCAATATGATGTTAGTTTTGGAGGAATGTTGTGGATGTCTCCGCAAGATCAGTATGTTGAATCCTCGAAGAAGCCATTCCTCATCGGGTTCTCTTGATGGCCTACTAATTATCGGCACCACCCATGGAACTTCCACTAATGGCGACAACATAATTGATATGGATGATGGAGAATACAACACAACTGAGAACTATTCTTGGAAAGGTCATCTAGGTGTATAAATCTTGATAAAAGTTTCTGAAAATAGCTGGTAATTCGCGCCTTCTATTTTGGCAGATTATGGCGGAGATTGAATAAAGATGATGGTGAAGGATGGAAGAAAAAAAAGCAAGAGAGTCAAATGGCATCTGTTGTTCAATACATTCAGGTGTGTTCGTTATATATGCTTCAATGAAGTTTCTTTATTGTTAGCTGATTTTTTTCTCATGGTCCATCTATTTTAGTAGGTAAAGATTCAAAAAAACTTATGGATGAGCACAAGGTGGTATGTCATAGCTTCCCTTAATCATACAAACTAACATTTTCGCACAAACGTGAATTCAAATGCTCAAAAATTTCCCGCATTTGTTTCAGTTTTGGAAAATTTATTTTTCATCACAACAACCTTTTATCGAATTTTTTGCAGGTTTTTTTTCGGTTTACTGTCGCCGATTCATAAGCTAAAGGTTAATTTTAAGATGGAGAAGAAAAGGATTTAGGATCTTCGATGGCTATCGTTTGGAGACGTACAATAGGTAACATGTCAGCACTCAAAGTCAGGAACCAATGCTGGGAAAATTCTTTGTCAGTCTAGAAACTAATGCTGAAATTAAGTAGTTTATGGAATTAAAAAAATAGAGGTAAATGCTTATTATGGGGATATTTGGGATTGCTTAATTTAAAGCAGTTTGAAGTGTTTTTTTTAATATCCAAACTGCTTTTGCTTTTGAGACACATAGGTTGATCTTTTAATGATATTTCTAGCAAAAAGGTTAGTTTTTTAATCAAGTTTCGACCTTTTTTGTTTTTATTTTGTTAGGTATTTGGCGTTGCATAAGGTGTTTCTGAAACGGGCGAATGCTGTAGTCGCGAAAATAAGGGAAAAAGATGACGGGGGTACTAATTCCGTTGAAAGTACAAGTAGATAAGTAGGTAAACGACCTTGTATCCGTAGTGAAATATGATTTTCTGTGTTTCAGTATGTTTTGCAACGCCAAACACCCTTTAACTTGAAAAGTAGTTACGGAAATTGCCATGAACTTTTATTTCTGTTTTTTTCTACAAAATGAAATAGCTGAAATGCTGCTTTTACCTAATGTGTCAAGTCAAATGTTGTCATGCGAGGCGGGCGAGTAAATATAAAAGTAGAAAAATGCCTAGCGAGCCACCCTTCCAAGTGATATGTTTGTTTTGCTGCTTTAACTGAATATGTCCGTTTGCAACTTTTACTTATCAAGTGATATAAAGTATATAAACTTTCGCATAAACTTTTGCTTCTCAGGTGATATGTTTCTTATTTTTTTTAGACGTAAATAGTCACTCCGCTTCTCAGGTGATATGTTTTTTATTTTTTTTAGACGTAAATAGTCACTCCGTGCTTTGACTTTGCAGGTTTTACCCGATGATTGGAGAGAGCAATCAGTTGCTTGCGCCCGAAAAAAGGTATGTCTTTATTCTTTTTTGGGTAACCATGGTTTCTGAAGTTTTGGCTGATTTTTAATGCATACACTTATATTAGGTTGAATCAAAGTATTTTTTAATGGTCGGTTCCAATGGCCTTTCACAATTAGCTAGGGAATAAGTTAGGACCAATTATTGCTCAATATGGACTTTATACATTCAAATTTGGACCATTATACATTCAAATTTGCTTCAATATATCATAATAGTTAAGAAAGTTCACTGAAGTGTACCACTATTTTGTTTATAGAAATGTTCAGGCGTTGCAAACTTACACAAAAACGACGAAGAAAAACCACGATGTCGGTCCATTGCTCACACACATGTCGCGTGTCAAAGAAAGCACGGTATGTGTTCCTTTTACATCAGTTTCTGTTTTCTATTCCACTTCATTGGTAGCTATCTTGCAACTAAATATATGGTTCTTTTTACAGCCGGCACGCATAGTTGGCCTTAGAAAGGGTGCGCTGGATTGGCCGTAATGTGCAGCCTTATTGTATATGTTCGTCATCCACGAAATCATCTTTTAGCGAGACCACATTTTCTTTCTCCATGACAGGTATTCTTGAAAAGTTGAGTGATGCTTTATTAACATATTTATTTATTTAGTTTCACATTGTATCTTTTAAGATTTGAAATTTGTTATTTGAAATTTAATTAGTTTCACATTGTACAAATTCAGTTCTCTTTCAATAGAAATTACTATATTGATGTACATGTATGTTTAGATACTGATGTTTATTTCACATTGACAAGCTGTATACATTGAATATTTGATCGACAGACTTAATTCAAATGCTCAAATCAAATACATAAGCTATAGCAAAACGTTAGTTCATACAAACTAACATTCCCGAAGACTTATGTCGATTTTTGTACGAACAAGTCTGTAGCAAACTAACATTTCCGCACAAACGTGAATTTAAATGCTTAAAAAAATTTCTAAGTTTGTTTAAGTTTCAAATGCTCAAATCAAATACATAAGTTGTAGCAAAATTTTGTTTCGTAAAAAGATCTACAGACTTGATTTTCTATGACTTCCATTTTTGCTTTTATGTTGAATCACGGGTCACACTAGCTGCATTTTTTCCAACACAAGAGAAATGGGATCTCAGTGACCCCGAAGACGTTGTGATTGTTACTTTAAGGCACATCATTATGAGCAATAAGGCCTTTAAAAAAATGACGGGACTCAAAGTGGATGAAGCTGGATGGGGTTTAAATAAATCAGACCACATTGCGAATTGCTCAAGATTAGAAGCATATTCTTAGGGTCAAAAGGTGGTCAGTAGGATTGAGACTGCGTGGGGTGCAAAGAAGACGGAAAATAAAACTGAGAAGGGTCGGGAGTAGGTTCTTGGGATCAAAAGGTAGTCAGTGGGAATGAGGCTACGTGAGGTGCAAAGAATATGGTAAATGAAATCGAAAAGGGTTCGGGATCAGGTTCTTTAGGTCAAAAGGCTATAATATATAGTTTTTACCAAGTGTGTTTAATGCTTTAGGTTTGTAATGTAATGTTTAATCAATACAATTCTGCTTATGTATAAATTTTTATGTATATCTGTGCAATGTTGGTGATTCCGATTACATTTCCTTTAAAAAAATAAGAATGCCAACATTTGTTAATATCAACGTAAATACCCATGCTCTGCAGCGGAGCGCGGGTTGAAAACCTATTATACTTATATATTAAAAGGCATGGACGCCTTGATTGGCCGTGCATTTATACTAGCACGTGTTTAACCGGGTCTGATTCGGTCCCGACCCGGTCCGACCCGTTTACCTTTTTTTAATAAATAATTACGAAATAACCCCTCGGGTATTTACGAAATATTCACTCGCACTATGCGTCAAATTACTAAAACTACTCACATTTTTAGAAAAAACTTCGCGCTTCGCGACGGAGCGCGGGTTACAAACCTTGTTTAGATTAATATGTGAAACTTATAATAATTTTAGGGGGTACTTAAGGTTTTTAATCCACAGGTTACTAAACGTGTATTGTAAATTAACGATGTTTTGTTATCTGCGCTTTGTTGTGACGTGTTTTGTATAAAAAGTTTTTTATTATAAATTTTATACTATAAGGGTGTTTTTATAATAAAAGAATTATAGGTAAAGGGTTTTATATAAATATTATATAGCGTACGGGGTTTTTATGAAAATGTTTAGGGGTCGTTTGTTTAATATAAAGGTTAAATAATAGGATATACTTTAACATTTATTCTAAAAATCTGGCTAGATTTTACTACAAGCGGCCCACATAAAGAAAATACTAAACAAACAAAAAAACTAATGTACATGTGACAGTAAAAAAAAGGTCATTATGTCCCCACGTCACAATATCAGATATACAAACAATGAATTTTCTATACCCCATGAACTAACCTACTTTTGAAGATGCATGTTTATTTGGTTTATGTGGGCCCATCATAAACCCAACCCCTCAAAACAAACATGATAAATGATGCCAAAACCAAATCCTAAAGTTAAATCATATAAACCAAACGGGCCCTTATATTTAAGGGTTTTTATGAAAATGCTTTATACCGTAAGGTGTTTTATAAAAAAACTAGCCGGGTACCCGCTCAATGCGGCGGCGGGTACCCGGTAACTAAATATTGTGGCGAGCAAACGTTGTTCATTCATATGTTTTTTCTAGCATAAATTTATGAAATAATGACAAATTTTAATTAAAATAGCAACCATACTGATAACGCCCAAATTATACATGTTTTAGGTGGCGTTATTTGTATTTATTTAATTATTTCTCGTGAACTTTCGATACTTAATAGCATGAATTGCTTGCAGGTTCACTAGAAGACATTCTAAGATAAAAAGGAACAAAACTCAAGTATTTACACATATTGGAAATCAAGATACAAGAAATGAATAAAATCTCAAGTTGCAAAGTTTGCAAGTGCGCCGCACTTATCAGTTGTGTGCCGCATTTCCTCTCAAAATATGCCAAGTACGCTACACTTATCAGTTGTGCGCCGCACTTCTCCCCAAAGTCAGAATTAATTAAAGCTCAGTCAAACAAGTGCATTAATACCCCAAGTACGCCACACAAAATAAAGTGTGCGCCGCACTTCCTATCTGACTATGAAGAATAAATGAAGAATTGAATGCTACTACATTAACACCCTAAGTACGCCGCACAAATTATCTAGTGCGCTGCACTTCTCCACTAAACATTTATTACCCACGCATTTAAACACTAAGTACGCCGCACAAATATCTTTGTGCGCCGCACTTTCACCCCTCACCTAGCCTATAAATAGAGGACGAATTTCACACATTTTAATCATCTCTCATCCACTAATCCATCTCACAATCATTCCTTCATCACACACACATCATTTCCCTCATAAACCCTTTCCAAAGGATTCACCGAGCATAAACAACATACCCTTTTGGAGATTCATGATCAAACGATCAAGAACGAAGTAGAATATCATATTAGTATATTGGAATAATGGAAATTCATGTTGAATCATCTTATGTTATGAACCTCATAGCCATGATAGGCTAAATCTCTCATGACTACTCGGTGACGTTATGATAATGAATAAGTGTTTGTTATGATCGTGATCTTTTTAATCTCGAGCTTATGTTGCAATCCTGTTATATCATATCTTATCGGTTTTTGCTTATCAACTTAGATTATATAATCATATCGGTATAGGTCGAAAGACCCGTTATGATCTATGTGGTTTTAAAGATTTGTCTATGATCTTTATCGTCTGTGCCGAGAAATTCACTTTCATAAATTGATAAACAAAATAAGCTTTGATAAAATAAGTAACTAACTATTTAAGTGACACATTTGGTCTAGTCTACTAAATATAAATCTTAAGTTAATTAAGTTAATTTGTGAAAACGTTTTCTGACGAAAACTCCTTTTTATAAGTTAAGGGTCCATCTTCGAGGTCTTAATCATTTCCAACACTTATAAATTATTTTCAACTATCCGAGTAGTCATCTTTATTATTACTGGTAAAAAGTTATTTATAAAATTGTTAAAGTCTATTCTCTTTTGATTATTTGAATACTACTTAAATCCCTATGGACGGCATGGTCTTACCTAAAAAGATTATACTATATACGTGGGTTATACTTTTACCCGTGTGTTTCCCTATAATAAAAATTAGTATTTTCAGTCATTATAGATTTAAAACTTTTGAAACACATCAAAGTTTTTGGCGCCGTTGCCAGGGATTTTTAAGCTATTCTATAGTCAACTCTGGAAAATTACTTTAACTCCCCCTCTTTTTCAAAAATCGTCGTACAGTTTTCTGGCAAACCGATCCAAAGAATTTCTCCTTTGGATGCATACACGTGCTTCCAATTCAGAACTTGTTGAACCTTTACCCGAACCTGAACGCACTCTGAATCGAAGACTTCGTCGACGAAACAGAAGAGTTCCGTACGATCAAAGAAATAATCCACCTCAACACCCTAGAATTGTTTATCCGTCAATTCTCGACATCATTTACTTCCATTACTTTCTTGATATTGTTCGAAATTACGACCCAATGGATGATGAACCCATGTGGGCTGCCGACCGTGTTGTCGCTCCGACTCCCGGTTCCGCAATCACCATTCCTGAAACCGCAAACGAATTTGCTATTAAAGGTAACCATTTGACCCTTGTCAAAGGAAACCAATTTGATGACAGAACCAAAACCGATCCTCATAAACACATTCATGAATTCCTTGAAATCTGCGATATGTTTAAATACAAAGATACCAAAAATGAAGTCGTCCGCCTGATGATGTTTCCCCTATCACTCACTGGTGAATCAAAAACATGGTTGGATGAACTAAACGAAGGAACTATTGAAACGTGGGATGAACTTCGAACTGCTTTCATTAGCCAATTCTGTGGAAAACTAGAAGGGGGGGGGTTGAATAGTTTACCGCTTTTTAATTTAATGTTTATGTTTGTTTATGAAAACTTAGATTCGACTTTTTGTGAATTCAATACTTGCATAATATGAACAATATAAATATGTAGAAGCAAATAAAAGATAAGAGTTGGAAAGATCAAACCACAACACAAGGATTTATAGTGGTTCGGTTACGAAGCTCCTCTTCGGCCTACTCCACTCCCCGAGCACCTAACTCGAGAGTTTTCTTCACTATGTCAACAAGCTCCTTTATGGCGGAGAAAACCGTACACAACGTTGCTTATATCAATTTCCGACACTAAGCTAAATGTCGAGTTCTAATCTTAGCTAGAACCAATCTATCACAACACAACTTCACGACTTGTTCACGACTTCACAACTTCACGACTACTTCACAACTTCACTACACAACTTAGCTTCACACCTTGATCACAACTACACAACTTCTTCACACCTTCACGACTTCACAACTTCACACCTTCACAACTTCTCCTCACCTCACTACTTATGTCACAACTATCTAACACTACTAGAAAGGATCACCAAGATCCAACTATACTTATAACAATTACCAAAACCTAACAACTATATAACTTTACAAGATTTACAAATGATTTACAAGATATGATGTGGATGCAATAGGATTGAAAAATACACTTGGGTGTAATACTTCTTCATTTGATGATGGAAGTATTCTTCTCTTGCACTTGAGGAATTAAGCTTGGGTCACTTGGAAACAAAGCTTTATGATTAAATGATCAAATGATTTTAGTGAGATGAGTGGGCTGTTTTAGAACAGAAAGAATGAGTGCAAAAGGTGAGAAAATAGTGGGGAAAAGTCTAGTATTTATAGGACCAACTGGAGGAGCGTCAGTCTATGGGCGGTCCCCTTAAATAAGGGGCGGTCCCCTTAAAATTAAGGGGGTCGCCCGTGTATTTAAGGGGGCCGCCCTAGGCTAAAGGCTCCCCAGTTTGTCTTTTGTGTAGGGGAATTTTCTGGAACATTTCTAGCCGTTTTAGGTCCGAAAATTTGAATTTCAAAAATGTTTATTTTGAATAAAACATTTCTTTTAATTGTAGAAAACGTTTTGTAATGTTTATAAAAATGTCTACAACATTTTATAAAATTATAAGGTTGAATAAAAATTTCCTTTGATCATACAATGCATTAAGCATTTGTTTATTCATACCTTTAAGTGATTAAATTATGGAAATGAAAATTAACTACTAATTACTTGTTTACGTTATAATTTTACATTGAACGTTTTTATATTTTGTGATTATCAAAACGTAAGGATGTGAAAAATAATAATAATGTTTTTAGGCATTATTTCTATCAACAATCTCCCCCTTTTTGATGATTATAAAATTTAAACTCATTAAATGTAGAATTATTTTTAAACAAGTATTTAGTGAGTTTTATGTCATTTCTCCCCCTTTTTGTAAATCAAAAAAGCATCGTCGAGAATTGCAAGTAAAAATAACAGAATAAAAGCTCCCCCTCGTTCGAGGGCACCAAGGAATTGAGCTATGGTTTCTTAGCTACAAAATCGAGTTAGAACAATACAAATACTTTTAACAAGTAGCAAGAAGGAATGAAAAATAAGACAAGAGCAAGCAATATTAAAGCAAAAGATACTTCATTCATTTAGGACAATGTGTGTAAACTACACACAAGCATACATAGAAACTAATATGCTTTAGAAGCATATTGATATAACAAAAGACTAAAAAAATCCTAAATGGCCATAGAAGAATTTTAGACTTGCTTGTGATTCAAAAGGGTTGAACGATTATTTTTAGGCATATGGTGAGATTAGTTGATTGTGGATGGAGAGTTTGGAGTGGAGGCGATCATGGGAGGATAGTCTCATTGGACTCTAGGTGGTGGTTGTGGTCGAGTGAGGAGGAATTCAATCCAATTGATATCCTCACTTAAGGCAATGAATTGTTTTTGGGTGAAAATGCAACAAGGGCAATACCCAACATGAGATTCAACTTGGTTAATGTTGAGGGTGTGTGGTAGGTTTGGAGAGTAAGGTGATGAGGAATTGTTGTTTTGTTGTTGTTGGGAGAGATGCATGGCTAGGAGGTTTGATAGGTCTTGAAGTTGATTAATGTCATCAACAAGGCTTTCTCTACTTGGAGATGGAGGTGGTATGTGTTGAATTTGGATGTCACTTTGAAGTGAAACTTGAGTGTAAGTAGCATGTGTATTGATGGGTGAGATGGGAGATGGAGGATGTGAAACAATTTATGGTGATTTGGGAGTGTCCTTAATGTAAGGATTTGGTGATGCTTGATTTGGGTGATTGTTTTCTTGAGTTGGTTCATGATGAGGGGTTAGTGGTTTTGGCTTTGGTGTGGGTAAACTTATATTGAGTTTATTGGATGTGTTACAAGGATTGAGTTTCTTCCTCCAAATGGGTTTCACACTCATTTTGGCTACCCTTGATGGTTTGGATATGGGTTTGTTGGGAGGTGTCATTGGTGAGGATGATTGTGATGATGATGGTTGAGGATGTATTTATAGTGGAGGAAAGGTATAAATTTGGGAAGAATGAACATTTAAGGGACCAAATCCAAGATTTTTTTTGTGAATTTAGGGAAACAGTAGCTAAGTCTAGAGGGTATTAGGTTATGGAGGAATGAAAAATATTGTTTTTCCTGTGCCATCTAGGGTGGTCCCCTTAATTAGGGGTCGGTCCCCTTAAAGATAAGGGGGCCGCCCTTTATGAATTAAGGGGGTCGTCCACTGCAATTTCCCAGATTTTCCAAAAAATGATTTTTCTCAAAAGTTTTGTGAGGGTTTCAGTTTTGGTGGTTGATTTGCAGCAAGTCCATCCTTTTATGGCAATTAGGATGTTTTAACACATAACAATTAAGCATTCAACAATCTACATATATATGACAAGATGTAGGATAAAATAATTTCACAAAATTTTGGCATATAAGCATTTATGAATAGAGGACCAAAAGAAGATAAAACAAACCGAACATTTGTGTAAATACTAGTGTGTGCCTAAATGCGACAGACGTGGAGTAGAGATTATTTCGACACTAAGACATGAAAACCTAAGAAATAATCCAGAGGCTCCTTGATTTAATTTTGCTCAACCAAGATTATCGAAAAAATATATATTGGATTATATATTTTTGACAACAAGTAAGAGACCATTATGCATATGTGAAAAAAATGTTTTTAGCATATCTCAACAATATATGAAAATTAATTTTCATGTGATCCTAGATGTGAGAAAGACTTTCTTTAGAAAATAATGGATTGGGACTATTGTATATATATGTATAATGAGATATGTATTTAGATAGAGGAACTTGTAAAAGTTTGCTTATAGGTTTTTCCCAATCTTGTGTTTTTGTGCAAAATAGAAGCCTAGACACAGAGAGAAAAAAAATTTGTTCAGTGGGTGGTCCCCTTAAAGTCTGGGCGGTCCCCTTAAAATTAAGGGGGCCGCCCTTTATGAATTAAGGGGGCCGCCACCTGCTGAGAAAATTTTTTCTCAGATTTTTGACAAATAGTTCATTTCTAATTTTTAGTGCTGAAAACTTAGTCAATTTGTTCCATCATTCCTAGACCTAGGCGTAAGTAGTTAAATGGTTCACGTTTAAGTGGTTTAGTTAAGATATCGGCTATGTTGTCTTCCGATGAGACCTTTTCTATAGAGATATTTCCTTTTTGAACATTATCACGGAGGAAGTGGTGGCGAATTTCTATGTGTTTTGTTCGTGAGTGTTGAACGGGATTCTTACTTAAGTCTATAGCCCCTTTGTTATCACACATTATTGGAATATCGTCTAACCTAATGCCATAGTCTACGAGAGCTTGTTTCATCCATAGGGCTTGTTGACATGCCTTTCCGGCGCTTACATATTCCGCTTCGGTTGTGGAGATGGCAAGAGCGGTTTGCTTCTTCGAAAACCAAGATGTTAAACAACATCCCATGAACGTGCAAACACCACTAGTGCTCTTGCGATCTACGTAGTCTCCCGCATGATCCGAATCCGCATAAACTATTGTTTCTATGCCGGATCCCTTAGGATACCATAATCCTAAATGCATAGTGCCTTTAATGTATCGGAAGATACGTTTAACCGCTTCTAGGTGAGAGGTTTTGGGATCCTCTTGAAAGCGTGCACAAAGGCAAACACTAAACATGATATCGGGTCTACTTGCCGTCAAGTATAATAAACTACCTATCATGCCTCTATATTTGGTATTATCTACGGACTCACCTTCTTCGTCTCTTGTGAGTTTAGTTTCCGTAGATATAGGGGTTTTTATTGGCTTAGAGTCTTCTAGTCCAAATTTCTTAAGCATTTCCTTAATATATTTTGATTGATTAAAAAATATTCCATCATCTAATTGTTTTATTTGTAATCCTAAGAAAAAGTTTAGTTCCCCCATCATACTCATTTCAAACTCATCATGCATGATCTTGGCAAAGTCATCACACATTTCTTGACAAGTAGATCCGAATATAATGTCATCAACATATATTTGGACAATAATGATGTTGGAGTCTTTCTTTTTAGTGAAGAGAGTGTTATCTACCATTCCCATGGAATAATTATGTTTAATAAGAAAGGCTTTTAGTCGATCGTACCAAGCTTTTGGGGCTTGTTTTAGACCATAAAGAGCTTTCTTAAGTTTATAGACATAATTAGGTTTTGCGAAGTCAATGAATCCCGGAGGTTGTGCCACGTAAACCTCCTCATTGATAAAACCGTTAAGGAATGCACTCTTCACATCCATTTGGTATAACTTAAAATCTAGTGCGCAAGCATAAGCTAAAAGTATTCTTATGGACTCTAGTCTAGCTACGGGTGCATATGTTTCATCATAATCAATTCCTTCTTGTTGATTATAACCTTGGGCTACCAACCTAGCTTTGTTTCTAGTTACGACCCCATTTTCATCGAGTTTATTTCTATATACCCATTTTGTTCCTATAATGGTCATATCCATGGGATTTGGGACTAATTCCCAAACATCATTTGTTTTAAATTGGTTTAGTTCCTCTTGCATGGCCATTACCCAATTTTCATCTTTTAGTGCCTCATTTATATTTTTAGGTTCTATTGTTGAAATAAAGCAAAAGAAATTGCTTTTCTCTTGAGCTTGCGACCTAAGTGTTCTTTGATTTAGATTACCAATAACATTTTCTAGGGGATGACTTTTAGATTCTTTAATGTTTGCCATTTGATTATTTTCTAATGAAATGTCTTCAAGATCATTGCCTATGGGTTTTGTTTTACTAACCTCAATAGCTTCTTCTTCGACTAATTCATCATCTTCCAATGGTGATGTTTTAGGTGGAGGAGGAGTCTCATCGAAAGTTACATTTAATGATTCTTCTACTTTCATTGTTTGTTTGTTAAGTATTATGTAAGCTTTACTATTTTGAGGCGGTCCCCTTAATTAATTAAGGGGGCCGCCCATTTTATACGGCCAGTCCCCTTAATTTTAAGGGGGCCGCCCTCTGAGAAAAAAAAAATTCTTTGATTTTTGGCCAGTTTTTGTGAGAATGATTATTGACAATTATTAATTAACCCTTTGTTTAATTAAAAAGTTTTGTTGACTATTTCAGACGAAATAATCAAGACGTCAATTCGAGAGGTGATTTAGAGATGAAATTTCTTGCAAGAATGGGGGATTAACTTCTTCAAAAAGACAATTAGTATATTCGATTTGAGATGAGACGAGAATGGATAGCGAAGATAATGAAATAATAAGACGTAGTTGAAAATTTCAACAAGTTTAATACTGATAGAACGTAGATTGAGGTTGACAAGGATCCGAGGCGATTCGTCAGGTCCGAAGGGAGTTTTGTTTCAACCATAGATGTGTCTATGATCTTCATAAGCGACTAATCCGATTCTATGTTTAATTGTTAACAATAGCTTGGCTCTTCTTCATCTACAGTTTGCTATGTGGTCTATGAAATTTCCATTTTGTATACGTAAACAATAATCAACACGAAAAATAGTTCATATTAACTAAACTATCAAAGATAGAAAACCAACAAATGGTATTTCTAGAGACTACATTATTTTCTAAGAACTAATTACACTACAACATCATAGTCACATAGACATTTACTTATAATCTATATTCTACGAATATGAAAAGTGAGACGTACCTTAGTCTTTAGAATTATCTTCATTAATGTCTTCATGATGTAAATGATAAAGGTTCATGGGAACCTTATCATGAATTCTTTAGTCCGGAGACGAAGAATGTTTGTAGAGAACACACCACTTCAAAGGTTGTGATGGCTTAGCCATTTGGTCCCCAACGTTGCATGGGTCCGAAGTTATTGTTTCTGAACATGTTTCGCATTTGATTTGGATACATGCACGGTGAACAACGTCCACATTGAGTGAAGCTAAGTGGATGTGAATGATTCCTTATTATGTGATTAGGATAGTTTTGTCTACCTTGGTCTCTCCTAGGTTGAGGTGTTCTAGACCGAGGACGAGGACTATTAGTCATTCTTGGAGGTGGAGTTTTAGACCTCATCGTGGGTTTAGTAAATCCGACTCCGGGTTTTAAGGAGGGTTTGTAAAAATGTTTTACCTCATCATCACTTGCAATAGGAATTTTAGTATTGTTTATAAGTTAATAAATTTTGTTTTGATATTGATTCTTCATTTTTCTTTCAACTCGACCTCTTGGGCTTTTACAAACTTTACTTGTTTGGTTTCACTAGGTGACCCTTTGGTAAAATTAAAACCTAACCCGGATTTATCTCCGGAAGTTTTTTGAGAATTTATTATTTTCTTAAGTGAGTGACTGCTATCATTAAATTGATTTAGCCTAGATATTTCTTTTCTAAGCATCTCATTTTCATGCTTAAGGTCTTGACATAATTTACATTCTTCAATTATTTCCTTACATTTTTCTAACCTAGATAATTTATTTTTTGTTCTAGTACTTCATTTTTTAATTCTATTTTAGCTTGTTTTAGAGTTTTATTTTTAGCCATGAATTTTAGTCCTAATTTGCATAGTCTACTATATTCATTATCTAAGTCATTTTCGTCTAGTAATGATTGGTCATCACTAAAGTATTCGGTTTCGGAAAGTACCTCATTTGAAGCTTTATCCATAAGACACTTTTCGTCATTTGTCTTCTCCTCTTTATCTTCGTCGCTATCACTCCAAGATCCTCCAAATAAGCGCCTTTTTATTTGAGATCTTGATTGTTTCGGACATTTCCGATGATATGATTTGGATCTCCACACTAAAAAATTTTCTTTTGTCCCTTGGCCATTTTTTCCTTCTTTTATTTCTTCTGAATAATTTTCTTCTTCAAGTATTGTCTACGAAACAACCTCGTCTTTGAAGAATTTCTTGAAGTCTCTTACGCCATGGCCGTATTCTTCATCTTCACTATCGAAGGTTGAGCTATCATCATCACTAATTCCTTTTCGAGCTTTTAGGTTATTATATCTACTATGATCTCTTTTGCTTTGAAGGTTTCAGATCTTTCTTAATATACTTCTTCATAACATCTTTCAAATTTCCAGGTGATTCGTCAAGTGATAGAGTCATTAAACTCTTTGATTCTTCAATTGTCGTGACTTTTGCGCGCCATTTTAGATGTAATGCCCTAAGAAATTTTCTAACACAATTCTTGCTAAAAAACCTTCATCAAGTGCTTTTAGACTAGTAATAATAGTGTTAAATTTAGCAAAAGCATTATCTATTGACTCCTCTTTCGGAATCATAAATTGTTCATATTGTTGAACAAGAAGATCTATTTTGTTAGCTTTGACTTGATTATTACCTTGATGAGTGATTAATAAAGTATCCCCAAAATTTCCTGTTGCGTTGACACATAAAAAATTCTTTCGTATTCTTTACGTGGCAAAGCATTATAAATTACCATTTTAGCTTCATTATTTTTTGCAAGTTTCTTTTTAAGATCATCATTTTGTTTATGAAAAGTACAATTTCATCCTTTTTTATTTCGGGATTATTTTGAATAGGAGGAAAAACACCACGGTAAAAAATTGCCAAAGATCTAGAATCTTTGACTTCACAGAAGTTTTTGAATCTATTTTTCAATAAATAAATCCATCACTTTCAAATAGTTTGGGGTGGTTCCTTTGCTATATTGCCCTTCTAAATATTTTTCCGAATCCATAGATCGATTCAAGTTTTAAAATACAATTTATTTTAAAATTCTTGTTTAGCGTGGCTCTTGATACCAATTGTGGAAAACTAGAAGGGGGGTTGAATAGTTTACCACTTTTTGATTTAAGGTTTATGTTTGTTTGTAAAATTTAGATTCGACTTTTTGTGAATTCAATGTGTGCACAATATGAACAATTAAAATATGAAATGATTAAAGTAAGACAAGAGATAATGAGTAAGAACAAACAAACCACAAACACAGGATTTATAGTTATCCGGTAATGAAGCACCTCTTCGTCCTACTCCACTCCCCGAGCACCTAACTCGAGAGTTTTCTTCACTATGTAAACAAACTCTCTTATGGCGGAGAAAATCGTACACAATGTTGCTTACACCGATTTACGACACAAAGCTAAATGTCAAGTTCTAATCTTAGCTAGAACTAATCTATCACAACACAACTTCACAACTTTTTCACAACTTTACAACTTCTTTGCGACTTCACGACTTCTTTATGACTTCACAACTTCTTCACGACTTCACGACTTCATAACTTCTTCACTACTTCACTAATCTAACACTACTAGAAAGGATCACCAAGATCCAACTATACTTACAACAATTACCAAAACCTAACAACTACACAACTTTACACAATTTACAAATGATTTACAAGTTATGATGTGGATGCAACAAAATTGCAATATATACTTGGGGTGTAATACTTCTTCAATTGATGATGAAAGTATTCTTCTCTTGCACTTGAGGAATTGAGCTTGGATCACTTGGAAACAAAGCTTTATGATTAAATGATCAAAGGATTTTTAGTGAGATGTGTGGGCTATTTTAGAACAGAAAGAATGAGTGCAAAAGGTGAGAAAATAGTGGGGAAAAGTCCAGTATTTATAGGACAAACTTGGAGGAGCGTCAGTCTATGGGCAGTCCTCTTAAATAGGGGGGCGGTCCCCTTAAAATTAAGGGGGCCACCCGTGTATTTAAGGGGGTCGCCCTAGGCTAGAGGCTCCCCAGTTTGTCTTTTGTGTAGGGGAATTTTCTGGAACATTTCTAGCCGTTTTAGGTCCGAAAATTTGAATTTCAAAATGTTTATTTTGAATAAAACATTTCTTTTAATTGTAGAAAATGTTTTGTAATGTTTATAAAAATGTCTACAACATTCTATAAAATTACAAGGTTGAATAAAAATTTCCTTTGATCATAAAAAGCATTAAGTATTTGTTTATTCATACATTTAAGTGATTAAATTATCAAAATGAAAATTAACTACTAATCACTTGTTTACGTTTAATTTTACATTGAACGTTTTTATATTTTGTGATAATCAAAACATAAGGATGTGAAAAATATTAATAATGTTTTTAGGCATTATTTCTATCAACAGATATCCCTGGGTAGATCCCTTCGGTTCTGGTTGGATCATGGGATTTGAATACCTATGCCTAACCGCCTTATAACTCCAAAAATTTAAATACATGGTCGGTCTTTTGGGTATTCCATCATAATCGAAACCAACATCATTGAAAAGTTCACTCAAAGTGTTTGATATAAATATCGAAAGATTTACACTTTAAGAGTTTTCATCATCACTAAAAGCCCCCCTTAACATGTGCACTGTAATCGTAGTACATGCTAAGAGTTGGAGTGCATTAAGTCCATTTTATATGATCACATGTCAATATAATTTATTCAGTTAAATCACATTTTCTCCCCTTATCCAAATTGTTAATCCCTTAATATTTTGGATATCAATTGATTAAACGTTCGGGGACAAAATGTTACATAATTATGCTAAGGAACATTTTAATGCGCTCCCTCAATTTTTGAGGGTATATAAGACTATGCTGAGTATAATAATTTGAAAATTTTTGAATTTACTAAGAAATTATTGAAAATTTTATACTTGAGCACACCTTATTTTCATCATAAGTCTACACTACATATATACAAATTCACAAGTTTATGATATACGAAATGACCTTTGAGATAAGAGCACAATATGACAAAGTCATATTGTTCTTTGCAGCAGTCCGAGGTCAGTTCCGTAGAGTCTACCACCCATGAATTTCTCCAAACTCCTCATCATCCTCCTTTCCTTTAGCAGCTTGTTTATGTCCTTGATCATGAAATGAGCTCTTTTTCTTTTTTCCAAATTGCTCCATCTCTTCCTTCGGCAAGTAACCTCAATGTCGATATTTTGGTTATGTATTCTAGCAATAGAAAGAAGCCTGTAACTGACATCACTAAAACTTTGTACAGTTCATCGAGCGCATCAAAACTATTCCTCTTGTGTCGTCGACATAAATTAATCCGTAGGTCTTTGTATGGATGTTTGGGTGCACTTTTTCTGAGATTTGGTCTTGTAGTATCAGCGTGGTGACGTTGATCGTTCTTTTGATAACTTCAACTCCAGTTGAAAGATCCACACTCGCTTTGAATACCAGACTTAAATAAAAAGAAACTTTCTGGTGAACATCCTTAAGGCTATTGCGAAGTCAGCAACATCATCCCCTGATAGATTTGTGAGCCAATTTTGAACCACAAGAAGTAACATATCCTCGATATCATTGATCCAAAGTCGAGGAAAGTCACCTTCCTTGAATCTGTATAATGCGTTATCAGCTCTTCTCACGATAATATCTTCCAAGTACTCGTATCCATGTTTCCTCATAACCGAGACATGAGCGACTGCTAGAATCCTTTTTGTAGAATATACATCTCCTCTTGATTGCATACCTCTTGCAAAAGCATAGAAGGACTTACATTGTTTTCTCCAATGTGAAATACCCCATAACGCATACTTATCATACGCAACCTTAATAGGACTCCTAATGTTTAGAACCATGTCTTTAATGCATAGAAGATCATACTGAGCGGCCTTTGTCTTGGAAGTAGACGTCGTGTATGTCATAGTCAAAATTCCTCCTTGAAGATACTTGAGATCATTGTTGATGAAGAATTCGAACGGTACTCTTTAATGATTTCCATGCGTGATCAAAGGAAGGGGTTTGGAAAGATGAAATGGATAGTCTCCACCTTTAGGATTTTCCCAATCAAGCTTTTTTGAAAGAGCCTTATAGCATTCTTCAAAGTCGAATTCTAATTCAGCATAACTAGAGCGTGTGCCTTTGAGTAGTCTGAATGCAGGTCCAAGCAGGACTTCTTGAGTTAAATTCTCAATTTTCAGGCCATTCAAGATGTATCCAGAGAAGTCTATTGGAGTGCTCATCAATTCATCAAAGTCCTTTAACGATTTATCAGTAGAAGTAGAAGCTGCTAGAGTCATCAACCAATTTTGGGTTGGTCCTTCCTGAGTAGTCTTGCCAATATTCCAGTCAGGGTCAGTAGGTTCTTAAGGTGGTGTAGGTTTCTTGAACCAGTCATGTCTAGAGACAATCTCATTCCTTGGCTCATCTTCATTATCACCTAGATTCCCTTCTTGATCTTGCGGCAAGTTTGAGTCAGCAACCTCAAACACTGGTTCCTCTGATTAAACATACTTACTAGAAGATTTCCGTTGAGACTTGATGCCTTTGGAAGAGCCATATGTTGAATCTTTCTTTTTTGGTTCAGTGGTTGGTTCTGCATCTTTGCTTAGGTTTCTCTTCTTTAACCCTCGGTCTGATCCAGTAGAAGGGTCTTCATCTTTATCCTTGTCTTTTCGGCTATGCTTCAATGAATATACATCATAAGAATAGAAGAAATCTTTGTCGAGAGTGTAAGATTTTTTCAAACCATCATAGCAATCTCGGTGTTCGGGAGCCGTCAGATATGATTCACTTTTCTCCATTTTGTCGAGAAGAATCTTCTTTAACTCAAATTCAGTAAGTGTAGAAGCAGCCTCATAAGTAAATTGTGGTTGAGAAGACACCTTCGCTAGAGTAACTTCATCACGTGATTCTGTAATCAACTTTTCAATCACAGGTGGAGCGAAGTTAGACACTTCCTAGGGCAGAATCTGAGGCAGCTGATCTTTAACTTGTTCTTTGATTCTTGCCGTGAGAGACTCTGAAAGGAAGTTCATGAATTCTTGTCTGGTTTCTCCCAACCTTGTGTCTAGATGACTGTCAACTAAAGATGTCACTTGAGTGTGTAGAGGGTCTTTCTTAATATCAACAACTTCTTTTTCCAATGCTTTGATTCTATTGTTGAATTGAAAGACTGAAGAGAAATCAGGAAGATTAGATAGAGGATTTATACTTTCAATTGTCGGCAGAGGAGTGGGTGTAGCCTGTATTGGTGTAGGAGTGAAGGTGTATGATGGTTGAGGAATGTTTGTAAATACCGATGATGATTCAGGGATAACTGAAACTGGTATTGTAAGGAGAGTGGGTGCTTGAGTTCTAAGGACTTCATGGTGGACATGAACATATAGTGGAGACACTATTTCTGCATCAGTTTGAGGAATATCTGAAAATTTTAGGAATTTAGATGCCAAGTCGGATGAGCAAGAAGAACTAGTAACAGGGACTTCTGTCTTCTTCGAAACAGTAGAGATTGTCACATGGGCATCTTCAACAACTTGTTCATGAGTAGTCTCTAAATTTTCATTCCCTTGTTGAGCTTCAGTAATTTCAGCATCATTACCGTTACCTTGAATAATTCCTGTAGCAGTCTTAGTGGGTTCTTCTAATCTTGCATCTGCATCATCATTAAATTGGTCGGTAATATCATCCATTCCTTGTTCTTTATCACTTTTCATCTCATCATCTTCAGATTCATTT
The DNA here is from genome assembly GCA_026074375.1 of Tanacetum coccineum. Classification (NCBI taxonomy): domain Eukaryota; kingdom Viridiplantae; phylum Streptophyta; class Magnoliopsida; order Asterales; family Asteraceae; genus Tanacetum; species Tanacetum coccineum. The sequence continues at coordinate 32,724 of BQNB010020036.1, read as the reverse complement.
TCTTGATCAAAATCTTCTTGTTCTTGATCATCATCGTCAGATTCTTCATCTTGCTTCGAATCTAATTCTTGCTCTTCACTTTCATTCTCTTGCTTACTGCTTTCATCACTTAATTCTTGTTCGTTGTTGTTGTCGTCTTCATCATTTCCCCAAGACTCATATTCACTCTCAGAAGAGTCATCATTGGTCACATCGGGAACCCCTGGTTTATCACCAGTTCCTTCACTTGTGACAGTGGGTGTGATCTTTTCAACACTTGGTGGTTTCTCGACAACTGTACCAGAACCACAAGGATGAGTCTTATGAAAGTCCCTTAAGCTTTTCATTCTTGCTTCCTTCATTTGAGCTTTTTTAGACAATGCAGATAACAGCTCTATTCCTTTTCCATGAGCTACATCCACCTTTTCTTTTTTCCTTTCTTTTTGACTTTGTTTCTACATGAGGCTCTCTGATGACGATACCTGTTGTTGGCTTAGAAGCAGACTTTTTGGCAGGTGTCTTCAATCTTTTGCCTTTTTTGACAGGTTCTTCATCTCCATGGACTAGCTCACTTTCCTTCTTAGATGGAGAGGCTTTCTTGAATTTTCTAGCAACCTTGGGAGGCACCTCACCTGTAGCATAGCCAAGATAAGTCTTGTACGCTTTACTTTCCTTCATCTCTAGACTTGTCAAACATTCAGGTATAAATGCTCCATAGATCTGAGATGCTTCTCTTCTTGAAACAAATCTTAAGGTGTTAATCAAGTAGTCATCTTTGGAGGTGTGCATCCCAATTATGTTTCTCCAGGAAAGTGACTTTTCTTGAATGAGGAAGTGGTGAATGATAACTTTGGTAAAACGAGGGTAGTACATCTTTTCTTGCTTTTTGTAGACTTTGTTGTCAATCTGATAGGTGAAGTCTTCCCAGAGTAATTCCACGTAGTCTACATTCTTATGATGGTACATGCCCCAAAGGATTTGTGCTCGGGAAAGACGAAGTTTGTCTAGACCACGAGTCTTTCCAGATAGGCTTCTGTTGATAATAGTAGTAAAAGTTCTCCACGGTTGATGCATCTGATTGATAACAACATCATTGAGTGAATTGATAACCCCAGTATGACCGAGATCTCTTAAGAAAGATATAGTGTCTTCTTCAGAAGGAAGAGCATCAAAGTCACGACTAGGTACTCTTGGGCAAATCTGAAAGATATCTCTGAAGACTTCCAAGGTAAGCTTGAATTGTTTCTTCTTATCAATCTTGAATCTGTAGAAGTCATCATGCTTGTATATGCAATTCCAGAATTGATGCATATACACTTCAGGGACATCCGCAATGATGAGAAATGCAGGATAGCATGGAGTGAGTGCAAGTGCATCCAGAACAACTTGAAATGTTTCTTCTTTTGGTTTTAATCCTCGAGGGATTCTTCCATTGCATTTTCCAATGTCAAGTCAATTCTCTTTGGGAACAAGTTCAAGATCAAGCTTGGTTTGTTGAGCAGTGATGGAAGTCATGATTCTGCTCAGAGTTGTCACATACAGTTTATATACAAGCAAATATATATAACACTGAAAGACAATCACGTTTCAAGACTATTGATGCAAGACAGGGTTTACAACAGGGGATAGGTAAACAAATACAAGGCAACAAATTGATACAAAGGCACACAATGAAGAGAACTGATACACATGCACCTAGGATACACACATTGTCATATACCACATTGTCTATAGGCAAACTAATAAAATCAAGGAAAACACTTAAGATTTCTAAGGAAAAAGTACACCTAACTTAATCACTAAATAACAAGATAAGGTTAAATTATACTTAGATTAGGTTTTGAGTTTGAATTACCAAGATTATGGGTTTGATTCAATTAGAAAAAAACAGGTATAGATTGCCTATGTATCATGTGTGTATAGATCTCTTGTGTAAATTACCTAGGTATAGATCGCCTGTGTTAACCACATGTATAGATCGCCTTTTAATTTTTTACATGTATAGACCGCTTATTAAAATTTTGTATGTATAGATCGCCTGTGTATATATCAAGTGTATTGATCGCCTATGTAATCTTATGTATAGATCGCTTGTTGAAAAAATGTATAGATCGCCTAATGTAAATTCTGTGTATTGATCGCCTGTTTAATGTCTTAGGTATAGATCGCCTGTTCAAATTATTTTCTCAGCAATTTTTACCTTTTAAGCATCTAACTTCACTCAAACATGATCAAATACCACCAATATATCATCCTAACATCATTGAAGCACAAATTACCCATAAAAATCTTGATATAAGCCACGTTCGACCCAAATAAACTCGAAAACTCACATAGGACACGATTTCTCATGTAAGCATGTAACCAAACACTCAAATGCACTCAAACATTCATTATAACACTCGTTAAACCCAAACCCATAAACCTTTTCTATTTTTTACCCATTTTTACTTAGTTCGACTTTAAGAATCATTCGAAACCCATAAGAGAGTTAACCCCATTCAAAACTATTTTAAGCAAATCATTTAGACCCTTAATAGACCAAAACCCCTCAATCAATTTTAGATTTCATCCCCTTTTCGATGAGGCAAAATTTCAATTCAATTTTAGGGTTTTTCGAGCAATATACCACGGTTTGGTCTGATTATACGGGTATTATAACATTAAAACATGTGTACCTTAAGCTTAGAATGAAGATTGAACAAGTTCTTGAAGGTTTGAAGGTTAAAAATGGAGGATTTTGGTTTATGTGTGTGTGACGAGAGGGAAGAAATAGGGAGGCAGTATATGTTTTTTTTAAATATGGACATTTAGCATAAATACCCCCTGAGGTATAATGACACTTCTATTTTTCTTTAGAACTTCTCCTAAGGAAAACTAAAGATTCCCAAAAGGCAAAACTAGTCCCTAAGATTTAGAATACAAGAAAAAATCTCATACTTTGCATTACTACCCAACAAGATTAAACATATAGCAAATAAAGCCCAATTAAGTTAAAATTAATCAACTCCCCTTTAATTATTCACTCGATATGATTAAAACCTTTTCTGATTATCACATTCTTTATTAAGAGGAAGATGATTTTGACAATTTCTCCCCCTCAAATAATGACCCGTGTTCTATTGAAAGAGCTGTAGTCGTTATTTGATGGATCAAAATTGTGTTAGAAAAAATTGATGATCTGATGAATTCAAACGATGATTATTTTGTATTTTGAAAATCAACACCCACGAAAAATAAGATTTCTCTTATTTTTTATCACATAAGTGCACTGACACGTACACATACGGATTATAAGAAGCACGGGTTGTGATGCAAAATAATCACAAGCCTTTGAATGAATATAACGTAATTCATTCCCGAGAAAATTAATTCCCGTTGTGAGGTCAAGTTGTCTTTTTGACGACATACTTGCCTTGAAGATGATGACCGGGTTACTATTAGAAATAATAGCAAGCCATTTTGGCATGTTTTGAAAACTTTTGTAACTTCTGCTCGAACTTCATTTACAGCCTCGTATCATTATTGAATGACATTTCTAAGGCCGTAAATGTTATCGATTTTCAGAAGACATGCCAGAGATACATATTTTTATATTTTTCTGATTTTTTAATTTTTTCTTTTGTTTTTGTAAAATTTTATAAAAGGAAAATCTTTTTGGATTTTTTATGTTTTCATATGTACATATATACAGGATATGAGTTACCACCATCACTCGTCCGTTTCCTCTGCCAGACGTTTCAACGTTTCTGGAGACATGCTTCTCATACCAAGCTTATCGATCAAGAAGTTAAATCTCTCTCGAGGCAACGGTTTAGTAAAGATGTCAGCCAGTTGGTATTCAGTCCGGACAAAGTATAGCTCCACGATTCCATTCTCTACTTGCTCCTTTATGAAATGGTAGCGAATATCGATGTGCTTAGTTCTTGAATGTTGAACATTGTTGCAGCATAAAGCAATCGCACTCTTATTATCGCACTACAGAGGGATCTTATTAAAATGAAAGCCATAATCTGTTAGCTGTGAACGCATCCAAAGGATTTGTGAGCAACACCCAGATAAGGCAATATATTCAGCCTCTGTACTTGATATGGCAGTGCTCTTTTGCTTCTTGGATGACCAGCTAACAAGTTTATCACCTAAGAACTGAGCGCTTCCCGATGTACTACGTCTAGTGTCCTGACACCCCGCATGATCGACATCTGAATAAGCTGTGAGTGACATATCAATATCCTTCGAGTACCATAGTCCTATGTTAATGGTTCCGTTAAGGTATCGAAAGATCCGTTTCACCGCTTGTAAGTGCTTTTCGGTAGGCTTAGCCTGATACCGGGCACATAAGTAGACAACATAGTTAAGGTCAGGTCTATTGGCTGTAAGATACATTAAGGATCTAATCATGCCATGGTAAAGTGTAGCATCAACTGGTATCCCCTGTAGATCTTCATCCAGTTTCTTGTTTTCAATCATGGGTGTGTCGATAGAATCAGTAGAATATAAACTATATTTTTTAACAATTTCAGAAGTATATTTAGATTGGTTTATGAAGATGCCTTTGGGACTTTGAGAAATTTATAATCCTAAAAAGAATGACATTTACCCCATCATTGACATCTTAAATTTAGTGGTTATCTGATTAGCAAACTCATCACACATGGCAGTATTAGATGATGCAAATATTATATCGTCAACATAAATTTGTACCATTAATATGTTGTTTCCAGCATGCCGTGTGAAGAGTGTTAGATCAACAGCACCTTTTGAGAATTGTTAAGAGATGAGGAAACTTGACAGCATATCATACCATGCACGTGGTGTTTGTTTGAGACCGTAAAGAGCCTTTTTGAGCTTGTACACATGCGATGGGTTGTCTTGGTCAACAAATCCTTCTGGTTGTGAAACGTAGACCTCTTCTTTAAGCTCGCCATTTAAGAAATCTGTTTTGACGTCTATTTGGTAGATCATCATATTCTTATGAGCGGCATTAGCAACGAAGATACGGATGGCCTCTATTCTAGCAACCGGTGCAAATGATTGCTCGAAATCGATACCCTCTTCTTGTCTGAATCCTTAAGCAACTAGTCGAGCCTTATTCTTTAGTACCCTGCCAGATTCATCTTTATTGACCTTATAAATCCATTTGAGTTTGATCAAGAACATGTTATCTGGACATGGCACCAATTCCCAAACTTTAAGTCTTTCAAATTCATGGATTTCTTCTTGCATTGCATCAATCCATAACAGTTCGGTCATTTCTTGTTTGAAGTTCTTGGGTTCTATTGAAGTAAGGAAGGCATCAAAATAACACCACATGGCGTTAGTGTGTAGTTTTTTTCTGGTGGAGACAGAACAAGAAGGATCACCGATCACGTTTGCTATAGGATGATCCTTAGTCCATCTACCAAGGTATTCCAATGGAGTGTGGAGTTGTCTCACATTTAATGATGATCCATGAGAAGTTGAGTCTTCATTAGGAGATTCATTAAGAGGGTCATCATGAAATGTTGGTGTTTTTGGTGATTCTTCAAAACCTTGAGAAATGATTGGAGACTGTTCATGTTCTTGTGATGTTGGAATACTTATTGATGGAGCATCCTGGTCAATTGAAGTTGACACAAGAGAATCTGTTAATACTTCAGCTCTTGGAGCAGCAGCTTCTTGAACCGGAGAAACAACAATTGGTAGATGATTAAAGTATTCATCGAACATTGGTTGAAACAACCGATCCCAATCATCTCTTATTGGTGGCAAACAAGGTTGTTGAGAAACATGGTTTGATACGAGTCATGTACTGGATGTAGCAGAAATCATACATTGAAGCTCGGGTCCTGAATTGAATTGTTCAGAAGCCATTGCTGTTAGCTCATCGAACGTTACATGGAGTGTTTCAGTAATTATCCAGGTCCTTCTATTGTAGATTCTGAACGCTTTCTTTGTAGGCGCGTAACCAACAAAAATCCCTATGTCTGCTTTAGAATCAAATTTTCCCAAATCCTCATGGTCATTGGTAGGATAACAAAGTGAACAAAAGACATGAAAGAATGATAAGTCTGGTTTCTTGTCTTGCATAAAGTCTGTTATAGATAGTTTTGCCCAGAGAATAATGACATTTTAGAAAGAATCAGCATTGTTCCTAGCAACTTGCACAAGAGTCCCGATTTACTTTAGACAACACCGTTCTGCTGAGGAGTTCGAGCTACAGAAGTTTGATGCGTGATGCCAACATTTTCATACCATTCATGAAGTGTCTGATTGACAAATTCGGTTCCATTATCTGTTCGAACATTTTGGACTGCGGCTTTCAGACGAACTTGAATATTTTTGATGCATTTGATGATGGCCGCAGGAGCTTCATCTTTTGTCTTCAAAAATCTGACCTAGGTAAATCTTGAGTAATCGTCGACTATCATTAAGATATACCTTTTCCCATTTATACTAGCCACACGCATCGGGCCACACAAATCCATATGCAAAAGATATAGTTTCTCTTGGTTAGAGTCTTCAGCTTTGGATTGATGAGAGGATTTTTTGCTTTTCACTAATGCACATGTTGAACACAAATGATCTTTCTGAAATTTAAGTCTAGGGATTCCTCGTGCAAGACCATCTTTAGCTAGCTTGTTCAAAGTACCAAAGTTAAGATGAGATAACCGACGGTGCCATAACCAGCTCTTAGTCTTTGACGCTTTGGATAGAAGACAGATCGGAGATGATTTAAGCATGTCATTAAGAGAAATTATGTACAAATTTGTGTCTCGGGACCCTGAAAGTAGATCAACACCTTCTAAATTATGAATAAAGCAAGTGTTTTTCTGAAATGCAACTTCAAGATCCGCATCACAAAATTGGCCAACAAAAAACAAATTATGTCCAAGTCCCTCAACATAGTAAACCCTTGAGATTATAACGTTTCCCAGCTGATAGTCACCATACCCCATAATCCTTGCAATTTGGTCATTTCCGAATCTAACAGTACCTAGAAATTTACTGACAAAGTTCATGAGCTGAGAGCGATTCCCTGTCATGTGTTTCAAACATCCGAAGTCCAGATACTAGAGTACAATCTGGACAACCTGTCATGATAAGAGAAGAAGACGATGAAATATCTGTAGCATTCGATCCCCAAGTTTTATTGGGTTCCGAGTGGTTAGCGTTCATAGATTCTACAATCTTAGCTTTTTTACTCAAACCTATGTTTTTAACATTTTTGGGTTTCCTACTATAGACTTTTAACTCTGGTTTTTGTATATCATCTGAGTGGGAAGTGGTTTTCTTAGGAGGCACTACGTTAGTTGAGGTGAACCTAGTTAAAGGGCACGAGTTACCAATAATAGTGAACGTTCTGCCTGTTGGTTTCCACTTAAATCCTACTTTAGTGAATACATGACCCGTAGGTTTCCAAATATTTTTATTTTTATGTTTCTTAGCAGATTTAGCATGGTTATTCCCATTTCGCACAAGATCAAGAAGACATATATCATGAACACCATCAAACATGGATTTATTACAAGTAGCACAGAGAATATCAGAATTCGCATTTGACAAAGACTACTTAACATCAACATCAAAAACAGGTTTAACACGATTCATTTTATTAACTTTCCTAGGTTGGGCTTCTACTTTGTTCTTCTTGTTCCTACTTGGTGTTTGCGAGATCATATCATTCTTTTTATTGCCTGGAGGCTTTGATCCACAAATACTAGTAGAACACTTCACTCATGTAGAAGACAACACAGGTGTGTTAGAATCTGTAGTATTAGAAGACTTTACCTGTTTAATGTTGCTTGAGGATGTGAGAGGTTCAGCAAGCCTAACTTTCTTGACATTGTTCATGGGTGTGACAGTAACCTTCTTAGTACTAGGTGTTATCGCATACGTATCTTGAACATATACAAGCAACTCCTGAATTCTTGTGGCATACTTACAAGCAAGGTCTAAATTGCCATCTAAAGGTTGTTTCACCTTAACTTGTTCGACTATCCCCCGAAGAATATTAGCTTGTTCTTGAGTGTTCCTAAGATAGTTTATGTGAACTTCCCTATTTTGCAATAACCTGAGAGGCAATGGTACTAAATCAAGCTTGAACATGCCTGGAGTAATAGTGGTGGCAGAAGGTATATGTATAACATTTTCAACAATTTCTTTCCCTTTTGATTTTCGTAAATTGTTTTTCAATGATGTTATCACAAAAACCTTATCTTGAATTTGAGCTTTTAAATCCTCATTTTCTACAGATTTTAAGTTTAGTTTGTTAATTAAAGAGTCACACTGTTCTTTATGACGAACACGTGTCTGTTTGATTGAGTCAAACTAATCTTTAAAAACCTGTTTCACATGATTAATTTCATTCCAAAGTTGCTCATTTTTTGAAAGTAATTTTGCCACACTATTCTCCAATTCCTCATTTATGGGCTCAAGATCACATTTCTCATGATGAACATTCTTTTCCTTAGTATTCTTTTTCAAGGATTTGATGGTATCCTTCAACTTAGAAATGGTCGTGTCTTTGTCTTGTAGCCGAGCTTTTAAATCATTGATTTTAAAATATTCTTGAATTTCAACGGCATTTTGATTAACGCAAGATTCATCATTTTGAAAAACTTCTTGTTTTAATTGCATTGACACTTCGAGAGAAATACAATGTTTTTCAAGTTGTGAGTGATTTTTCAAAAGATCATTATATGCTTGTTTTGATTTGGAAAGCTCAGCATCAAGATTCATACACTTTTCACACGAATCACACATTTGCGTTTTCATATTCACAGAATCATTATTCCAAGACACATAATTTATCACAGTTAACATTACATCTTGAGACACGATTTTTTGCAAGAGTCGATCATTTTCCAAAAGAATTTATTTCTTAGCAATTTCTAAACATTTTTTATCAACTGAAAACTGTTGAACAAACGCTTCTATTTGATCAAAAACTGTTTGTACTTCCGTTATTTCATTTAGAAGATCTTTATCAAACATATTGAAGATGTCTTTTAAAGATTTTAGAAATAGAATAATTTCTTTGTTAAAAATAGCTTTTGTATGTTCAAAACCCTATTCACCTTCTTCAAGAGCACTAGGTGTTGTTCTCTTCTTTACCACTGAGTCAAACTGGGTGAGGTAGAATTTAAGCTTTTTAAGGCTTGCATTCACCAAACTCACCTTAGGAAGTTCACTTGGGACTTCCACTATGACAGGTGGAGAGTAAGAAGGTTCAATGGTAGGATTGAGTATATGAAACCAAAATGCTTATTCAGCTCAGAGTTCTTGTTGTGGAGAAAAACGTTTTCTAAAATCATCAATTAGACTATTTAATTTTTCATAATCTATAGGTTTATGAGAAATTTTCTATGCAACAACTTCAGGATCCTTTGCCTTTTCAAACATTTTTGATCGACTCTCTTCTTCCAAAATCAATGTTTCTTCATCATCAATCACAAGCATGGCAACATGTGAATTGGATATTACAACACCATCATACAAGGTTGGTTTCATCTGCTGAGCTTTCTTAAGATAAAACAGATTTTGATAACCTAGAGCTTGTTTATGTGTATTATCATAAAACACTTGTGGCTTAGTTAACATATGCACTGTCTGAGCAGATTGACCCACTTTACAAATGATATTATCAAGTTCCTTAATCTTATTTTCCAAATCAATTTTGTTTTCCATATATTTATTCTCTTTTTCTTTGGATTCATTTTTGAAAACTGCAAGAGTTTGCAAAACAGACTCTTTTTCTTTGATTTGTTTAGAAAGATTTTGCTCAAGTGAGTCAATTTGTTCTTTGAGTGCAAGTTTTTCTCTAATCATATCATCCATTTAAGAATCAATCATTTTTTCACGACAACTTAAATCAATATTAAGACGTTGTTCAAAAGTTTTGACCCTTTCCTTATATCTCTCTAGCTCAGCGGTTATTGATTCCTTATTATGTTCCTTATTAGCCTTTTCCCAATTATTTACATGATTAATCATTTGTTCAGACATTTGTTCAATCACAGATAAAATCATTGAATCTTGTTGTGCCTGCAAATTAGTATCTTGAACAGTTGCCTGTTGTGTTTCTTGCAAATATTGAGAATATGGAATGATATTGCTATCACTAGATATCTCATTATCTGTAAAATCCATAACTGGGGATTGTTCAAAATCCTGTAATGCATGCACACTTTGATTATCCATATCATAGGTTTCAGAATTAGGTACCTCTGAGACCACGTCAGAACCATAGTTGGAAATATTGGCCATAAGAACCGCTTGTGCAGTCGAGAGATCATCACAATCAGAATCATAAGTATCGAGATCCTCAGTCTGAAAAGCAGCATTGTGAGGAATGACTGTCTGAGCTTGACTTGCTGGAATTCCTAGATCTGCAAGAAATGCGAGTTGCTCCTCATCCAATATTTGTCCAGCTTCTTGAGCTTCTGCTAACATTGCTTTCTCCTTATACCATGCAACATTCCTTGGTCGCTTAGGCTGAGTGCATTGCCTAGCCATATGTCCTTCACCTTGGCAGTTGTAGCATTTAACAACTCTTGCCTGCCCACTTGTAGTATTTCCCCTTGAATTTGTAGCATTACTCTTATAGGTAGTACCAGAATAATTTTGCCCTTGTCTCCCCTAAACTTGTTGCACTGTAACCCTGCCATCTTGAATAGTGGCTTGGTTTCTTGCATTAGAGGAAGTTCTGAGTTGATTATTGGTAGTTGGAAACCTTGAAGAAGCTATAGCCGTTAGAAAAGCCATTGCTTTATTAAGACAAGCAATTGGATCATCTCCTGGAGAAAACACAAGAATAGCAAAACCTGAATCAACAATCGGTGACTCAGTCATAAGTTGTGTAGGGGCTTGAGGTGATTGATAAGCAACTTGTGGAATTACTTGTGGAACAGTTGAGGTTTGATGATTCATTTGAGACTGATATGTATGTGATGGTGGAATGGATGAATGATTGAATTGAGTTTGTGATGGATAAAGAGATGAGTATTGTTGATTGGGTTGAATTGATCCATATTGTGATTGTGAAAACTGTTGTTGAAGTTGAGGATTGTAGGATGATTGATAAGGGTTGAAGTGAGGTGGTGTCATCTGCTGATTTGCAACAAATGCAAGTGGATCTTGATTTTGTTCACGCATAATACGGACTTCATTTGCATGGAGCTCGTGTTGTTCAAGATATGCATGAAGTTGATCAAAGTTGGAGGTATGCAAATCTTTAACTAGCTTGACATCAGTCACAAACTTACTCCATTCAGGTGGAAGACTGTTTAAGAACTTGGTATTAACTTGAAATTGCTCCATGTTCATCTTGTAGATGTTCATATCATTAATCAGCTGAGTAAATCGCAAGTAATACGTATGAAGTGATTCCCCCTTGATGTGAGTAAACTTATCAAATGCATCATACAGTTTACATTCTCTTTCCTGCTTTGTCAAAGAAGTACCTTGCATCAGTAATTGAACTCTCTCCCATAAATCTTTAGCAACTCTGTGATGATTCACAAGTGAATAGATATCAGCAGGAAGACCTTGAAGAATGATATTGGTAGCTTTCATATCACAATCAGCTTGAATTTTCTCAGCAGCAGATAATTCAGCATATTTCTTTGTTCTGATCACACCGTTCTCTTCAACTGTAGGCCAAATGAGAGGACCATGTTCAACTGATTCAAGTATCATTCTTCCGTGTTCTCTATTTTGCATGTATAATTCCATTCGACTCTTCCAAGAATCATACAGGTCTTTGTCCAACATGGGTGGACGATTGTCTGCACCGGAGAGTATCATGTACTCAGCAAGAGTATTCTTTTGTCCAAGTGAAATCATTGGATCCATTTCAATGTGATAAGATTAAAATGATCGAACAGTGATTGGAGGTTGTTGTGTTAAAGTGAGGTTTGATTAATGATTGCGTTTTCAGAACATACAGGGAATTTTTTACAAATTCTGATAAAAAACGAGGAAATCAAGTTTTCATGGGTTTTAACTAATCAAAAGACAACCATATAATTCTACCTGGACAATTGTATAGTTCTCCTTAGTCAAGCGTATAAATCACTCAAGCAAAAATACGTATAAATCCCCCTTGAAGAATACACTGTATAAATCGCCTTAACAAAGATAGCACGTATAAATCGCCTTAACAATTTTCATGTATAAATCGCCTGAACAATAATACGTGTATAAATCGCCTTACCAATTTGACTACGTATAAATAGCCTGACCAATTTTGCCACGTATAAATCGCTTATTCTGACCATTTTACTACTAATTAAATCGCGGACCAATTTTGACTACGTATTAAATTGCCTGACAAGTTCGAAACTCAAATATCCAAAAATCCTAAAAAGGACTACTTTTTGACGTGTTTACCCGATTCCTTAAAACACAATACTTTAATGTTTTTGACATGAAAACCATTGCATATAAGTTTTTGGTATCAAACACCCTCTTTTTAACCACAAAGACTCATAAGGATGGATTATTTTTCTGGTTTTTGAAGATTTTTCCTTGTACTTATAGGTCTAAACTAAGATAAATAAGAAAGAAAGTTTGAAGCTTTATGGTTTTTTAACCCTCAAAAAAAAATGAAAACTTTTTTGATGATTCAAACCAAAACACACGACTAAAACGAGTAGAACAAAGCCACCAAACCTTCATAAACACCCATGCTCTTGGTACAATTGTTAGAATAATCTTAACATAAGTATGAATGATTACTTCGAGTTTTAGAGGGAGAAAGATGGTGGTTGGATGAACACTTTAGAGAAGAGAAAGAAATGGTAATATGAGCTTAGTGAAATGTATAAAATGAAACAGAACCAACACCTTCATGCTATGGGAGGGTACTTTATACTCTAGTCTTGGCCGACCATGGACCCTTAGTGGGCTTATCCATGGGCCTTTGGCACGGTTAGCTTTATAACTTGACCTTACAACTTACTACGAGCTACGACTAACTATATTGGTATTGACCAACACTTTTTCGTATTTCTAACAAAACCTACTTGTACAATTTACACTAATACTGGATATAGTTGGAAACCTACAGGACAGACCTTCAGTATAGTTGGAAATACATGCCCTTTAACTAGGATCATCTCCACTAATGTCTTAGGTAATCTATATCAACAACGCTAGTTAAGCAAACACCACTATGTAGTAACAAATCGCGGTCAACCTCAGAAAGAATATAACAAATGTAGGGTCGAGTAGTAAATCTAAGACTGTAGGTTCTAAGATTTCTAACCACTCAGAACCCATGCAAAACTGGGGATCCAATGTTTCTACTGCTCTATCTTCTTCCGGTGTCAATTTCAGGTCGTACAAATCGTACTTTGGGAACTAGACTCGGGCTGCTCCAAGCATATGATCGGGCATCGCTCACAACTCATCCAACTTCGTTAGCAAATTTTTGGGTACTGTTAGATTTGGAAACGATCAGATTGCAAAGATTATGGGTTATGGTGATTATCAGCTAGGGAATGTTACAATCTCACGGGTATCTATATTGAGGGTCTCGGGCTAATTTGTTCTCTGTGGGTCAATTCTGTGACTCGGATCTTGAAGTTGCATTGGAAACCTCAGTGTTATGTTCGGATTTTAGACGGTGCTGATTTACTTTCTTGATTAAGAGACACAAATTTGTACACCATTTCTCTAGATAATATGCTGAAGTCTTCTCCAATTTGTTTGCTATCTCCAAAGCTCGAAGTAAAAGTGGTTATGGCACCGACGGCTGTCTCATTTAAACTTCGGTACTCTAAATCAGTTAGCAAAACAAAGTCTTGTTAGGGGTCTACCAAAGCTAAAATTCAAGAAAGATCATCTATGTTTGACATGTTCTCTAGGAAAAAGTAAGATGGCTTCTCATAAACTCAAGGCTGTAGACACTAATCAAGAAAAATTATATCTCTTGCATATAGATCTTTGCGGGCCAATGCGGGTAGAAAGTATAAACGGGAAGAAGTACATCTTAGTAATTGTTGATGATTACTTCAAGTTTACATGGGAAAAGTTTCTGTTCAAAGGACGAAGCTTCTAAGGTTATCTCAAATGTTTGAAAACAAGATACATGTTCGTAGTATGCAATTGGCTGAACATACTTCGAACAGATAATGGAACTGAGTTCGCGAATCAGACTCTTAGAGATTGTTATGAAAATATCAAGATTACACATGAAACATTAGTTGCTTGCACCCCATAACAAAACGTCATCATCAAAAGACGAACGAACCCTTGTGGAAGCTGCTCGCACCATGTTAATTTTCTCTAAAGCTCCATTGTTTCTATGGGCAGAAGCAGTCTCTACAGCTTGTTATATACCCAAAACTTCCTTAATACGTCTCTGATACAACAAAACACCTTATGAGCTTATGCATGACAAGAAACCCGATTTATCTTTTCTTTATGTTTTTGGTTCACTGTGTTATTCGACCAACGACAGTGAAGATTTAGGTAAATTGAAAGCAAAGGCTGACATTGGTATTTTTGTTGGATATACTCCTGCAAAGAAATCCTTTCGAATATACAACAAAGGAACCTAACAAATTATGGAAACAATTCGTGTTACGTTTGATGAGCAGATAACAATGGTTTCTGAATAGTTCAGTTTCAGGGCTAGCGCCTCAATTACTAACTCTTGGTAAGACTCTATTTAGGACTCATACATATTCCTATTCCTCAAACCCACCTTATGTTCTCACCGACTAAGAATTGATTGGGATATCTTGTTCCAACAATGTTTGATGAATGATTTAATCCCCTCCCCAAGTTTTATTTTCTAGTTCTCCAGCTATTGTTGAAGCCTTGCTTGATTCCAACCGGTTCACCTGTAATCTACTTCTCTTTTGAACAGGATTGCTCCATCATGATGCAGTTCATCAACTCAAGGACAAGATCACTCTGAATTATCTCTGAAGGTGGTTAAAGAATCACCAAAAACACACATTTTCATTAATGATTCCTCTTATGAAACTCTTTAGAAGACTCGACTTCTCAAGATCGTTCCCCATTTTTCTAAATGTGCGTCCATCTACACTCCTTTTGAACTCCTTGGTAGATGGACTAAGAATATCCACTAGAAAATGTGATCGGAAATCTTCTCACTTAGCCTCTAAAGAAGCGCAAAGTAAGATGTATCGCTATGTGGTGTATTTTGATGCCTTTCTCACTTCAGTTGAACCGAAGAATTTTAAAGAGGCAATGCTCGAATCCTCCTGGATTGATGCTATGTAGGAATATATACATGAATTCAAGCGACTGTAAGTTTGGGAATTAGTACCCTGTCTAGACTTCATGATGTTGATCAAACTTAAGTGGATCTACAAAGTCAAGAAAGATAAACTCAGGGGTGTACTCAAAACCAAGGCTCGATTGGTTACTAAAGGATACAGTCGAGGAAGGGGACTTGATTCTTGAGGCCAATTTTCACTGTTGCTAGAATAGAGGCCATTCGTATCTTCATTGCTAATGCAGCCAACAAGAACATGACAATCTATCATATGGATGTCAAAATTGCATTCTTGAATGGCGAGCTTCAAAAAGTAGTCTATGTTAGATCATCAGATGGTTCGTAGATCAGACAAGCATAATCACGTGTATATGGCTTGATGTGGTGTTGTCGTAATAGAACTTCACAAGAAGTTTTACTAATACCTAGTAGAGTACCTAATCGTTTGTAGGTAGTTAGGCAAAACTCGGGGGTTGTAATCGTTCCCTAGGGGAATAGGTTGGGAAGGCTTGATCAAGATCTAACAGAGGTGTATGGGATTGTTGAGAGAAGATTCTTTTTGTATTTTTATGTTTTTATGAAAGCAGGTAAATATCATGGTTTGAGAGGTTGGTTTGTTTTTATCTAATTAAACTAATAATAATCTAAACTACTTTGGTGATAACTTATATGATAAACGAATATTTATACATCATGCATACTCCTCTAACTTGCTTTCCTAATCTTGTTGCTTTGTCAAACCTTGTGATTTTTGTGTAAGTATTTTCCTAAGTCATGAACGAATTAACGATCCACCTTCTATGCAATATTTTGTTAAGACAATGCACAAGTAAGGTAGTATGAAGACTATTACAAGGCCTAAGGAGTATATTACTGAAATTGATATATTTAAGAGGGATCAACCATGATTAGGGGCTAAAGGTTAGTATGACGACTATTACCGATGGTTCCCGCTTTTACCAATCGCGTTTCCTAGAGGTCTATGCACTTAATATTTATGGCTGTTTTCTAAAGCCGAATGCGCACATCCATCACAAGAAGAACATTAAAAGATCTACAATCTATGTTTCATGCAATCATAAGTAAATACTAAAGGATCTAGCCTAGCATGTTATAAGAAGGTAAAGAACATAAATTAATCAAACAATACATAGGCATATTGAAATATTAAAGGGATAAATGAACTTTACTTTATTAAAACATGGATTAAAGACTGTTACAATATGGTTTTGTAACACCTCGATATTTGACATATAGCAGCGGAAGCTAATTTGGGGTATTACTTCATGAATCAACAGTCATAATCATAGAAAACGACTCAAAATAGACGTTTTGGAAAATTTAGTTATCATTCATTATTATATTAGAGTTTTACAAACAGGAGGTCCCAAAATACATTTCAAAACATAAAGTTGAATGATAACAAGTTTGGACGTCCTCATGTCCAATGCCACTCCATGCCATTGATGCCCATATTACTGAGATTTACTTGCTAAAATATTCAACACACGGTTTGAGTGAAATTCATAGGTTTTAAGTTATAATATTTGAATACAAGTTCAATAGTGGGTTACGTTGTTATACACCCATAGTTTATAATAATTGTAATTTCATTTACAATTATCATAGTAAACAGTATTATTGCATTTTAGTCACTGACACCAACCCGTTACACATGAAATCTTCTGTGACATTGGGGAGGAAACTTAAGTATCTGAAAGGTACCTTGCCAAGAGTAAACCATTATAATCTGCGTTTGGTTACCCCATGTACGGGTACACCAACGGGAGTCGTCACCCCTAATAGATCTATCCACAATATTCACGTTCAATCACAAGTGACTAATGGTTCATGATTAAGAAATATTGGCCGTGAAAGCAAACTTAGGCAATAATATATCAAGATAGTATACAGTTGTAAAACACTTGTATTCATGGTTTATAGCATGTATCTCCCCACGGGATTTAGAAAACATGTAAAGGTGGGACTATGAACTCACCATATCAAGGTAGTTGATTGATTTGAAATTTAATTCAAATGAGAGTAAACAGCCTCGTCACGCAACCTGGGGTAATATGTTAAGTCTTAGCTTGATTATTGATATTACAAACTTTATTTAATAAAGTTTAACGGTTTTTGGTTTGATAACTTGTGAAAATATCGTATCACTGTTCGGGCTATCATAATCCAGAGGTCATGTAGTAAACGTTTGAGGAGCTAGGACACTTTAAATCGTACTCCAGCAACTCGTCAAAACGTCTACCCAAATGAAATCCCCTCACATGAAACTCCCTAGTAACGTGATACGTTATAAATTAAATGATAAGATTTTATTATTTTAGATTTCTTCAAAAGCTAGTGGATGATAAATTATGTTAAATATATAACATAATTGATTTATAACATTTCGATCGATGATAGATAACGATAATTGTGTCGGGTTTTAATAAAATTGAGTTTTATAATATTTAAATATATTTTATAATTAATATAAAACTATTACATTTTATACCTTTAAGAATACGAAAATGACAATATATACCCTTGATATATATATTTACAAAATTAACCCTTTAATTATATTTTTAAAACATTAAACCTTTAACTTTCAAGTATGACAAAACAACCCTTGAAGTTTAACTTAGGATAATTACATTTTCAGCCCCTCTAGTTATATGTTTCAAGAATTTACAATATATACCCCTTTGCATGAAACTATTTGCGAATTAAGTCCAAAAACCATAATATTGATATTTTTGATTTAGAAATCAATTTTGCAGGTTATAGCTTACTACTATAAGCTAAAATAAGTAACTTTTACGAGCTTATAGCTTATGAAAAAAGCTTGTGAGCTTAAAAATCCAAAACGGGTTCGTTTGGTTTAAAAAGATTAACCCGATGGGTTTAAGGTTTTAAGATTAGTTTTCAAGCTTATAGAAATGATAAGTTAGCTTATTAGAATAGCTTATTAAATCAGTTTATAGCTTTTAGCTTGATAAGTACACGAAAATTGCGTATTAGGGTTTTAGGGTGCGAATTAGGGTTTGGTTTGGTTTAGGAAAACCAAATGAATGATTTAGCTTGATCAAAGGATTAAAACAAAGTTCGTACAAGATCTTAAACACAACTAGAGCTTATTGAACGAGTTTGAAGGCTTACTAGTACACGAAGTGATGAAAATGGGTTGAAATGGGCAAAAACAACTCGAAAACTTGGAGATGACTTCAAGAGACTTCTTTCTTCTTGTTTCTTGGCTTCTACTTGCTGTAAACTTTCTTCTTAGTCTTCTATGGCATGGCTAGGACATGATTTTAAGGTAGTTTGAAGTTTAGAGGTGAGTTTGAATGTGTATGTATGTTTCGGCTTATATAGGGCTCGAAAGGACTTGGAGGCCAAGTTTTCTTAGAGTCGAGACCAAGGTGAGTGGATTAGGGACCAAGAAATAGTAGAGTGGTGACCAAGGAAGGCTATGATGAGGTATTGAGAGGTGTATGGAGGTGGTGATGGTTCAAAAATCAAAGGAGGTGACTAGGTAGTTTTCTTGGAGCTCAAGGTGACTAGTAGGTGATTCATGGAGGTGCTTGGGTGCTAGAGTGGTAAAAAGGTGCTGAAGGTGGCTAGCAAGTAGGTGCATCATGGTGGTGGAAGGTTGGTTGCTTGGTTTAAGCTTAGTTTAGAACTAGTTAGGGTGTTTCAGGTCATTAGGGTTTTCGGGTTAGGATTTATGATTTTGGACGAGCTAGGGTTTTAGGATTAGGGAGAAAAATGTTTAAATGTTGTTCTATAAGTGTTTGTAACTTGTGTTGAAAAGGTTGTACCAAATCTAGAAGCAAAATGGAGGGAAAATTTTGCTTGGTTTATGATTAGAGTTAGTTCATGAGAATAGTTGGGTGTTTCGGGGTGGTCATTAGGGTTTTCGGGTTAGGATTTATGATTTTGGACGAGCTTGGGTTTTAGGATTAGGGCAGAAAATTTTATAATGTTTTGTTGATTTTAAGTTGTTTGTAAACTTGGTGTTGCAATAAGTGTATGTACGAAATCTAGATAAACAGGAATATGGAGGGGATAAATGAGCTTTATTTGAATTAATGCATAGTAGAATTGTGTTACTTTGAGCTTTAGGGGCGTTGTTTACATTGTTCTGGGAGGGAATTAAATATTCAAAAGTTATGCATTGTACACTTGTACACATGCCTTGAAAGCTTGAACATTCACTTTATATGTAAACATTACATATAATTAGGGTTTTGATATAAACGTTAACGTTTGATATCTGTTTTTGTAATAATTGTTTTGATAGTACGTTATATAGTTTAACATTATGTTATAGAATAGAGTTTAAAACATTTTGCATTGACATTATTCTAACGTTTACTGGCTATAAACGTTGATGAAATTTGGCACTTAGGTAGGTTCGCGTAGAGCTCGTTTACTTTTGGTTATGCAGTTAAGTTGCATAATAGGGTGGAATAATGCAAGAAATATTCTTCGTGGAAATGGTTGTACGTAATTTAATCAAGGTAGTATATTTGATGATGACAATTGCATCTAATTTATTAAATGGATAATTGACATAGATGAATATTTATGGGTTGTTATAGATTGTCAATCTAAAATTAGATCTATTTTTATCAACTATGTCGCGCTCACCACTCCTAAGTTGTAGACTTCATTACGACGTTTCAGTTGGTATTAAAGTTTTGAAGTTGGGAGTTTAATCGTTAGTTTAGAGCAAAAGAGAAATGTTGTGGGTGTGTTGAGGAGGAGTTTAGTTGTGGGCGGGAGGTGTGGTTGCCAGGGGGTGTGGTGTGGGTGTGGGTTAGGTTGATTGGCATGTGGTGGGGGACCGGCAACAGGGTCGTGAGGGAGTGATGGGGGAGGTGGGTGCTAGCGGAATATTACACGTAGGACGATCGGACTTTGTTGAGTCGATAATATGGTTATATGGTTTCCTCATGTTGTTTTTATGCGTGTACCGCAGTGACGGATGTCAGTGTTGACCTGCTCCAGGGGTTAGGGGGGGTTTTAATGTTAATTATATTTGATGTATTTGTAAGTAAGAGTTATTCTTTGAGGGTTTGTGTTTTTGTTTTTTTTATGTTTTTTGTGGTGTTGAGTGTTGGGGAGATTAATCACACTTGGTTGCGGTTTTTATAAGAAACTTTGTATTACATTAGGACTATAAGTTTTACAATTGTATGCATAAGACTAACGTCCAGCTTTGTTTGATCTTTGTAAGGTCCCCTCTAACTCCCAAAAATTATATATTGGGTTTATTTTTAAAAAAATTAACAAGGGGTTTTTTTGGTGTGTTAAAAAAAAACATGGCTGAGGCTTATATATATTTGTATTTATGTAAGAATTACCTTACCTCGATTTCGATAATGTTTTGTGAATTTGTTTTGCTGTGAGAACCTTGATGTTGGATTGTGAACAAAATTGGGGAGAAGAGAAAAAATATTGGTTTCCTATTTAGCCACATTTTTAAGCTAACAACACAAACAGGCGAGGGGGGGGGTGATTTGGGAGGGGGAGGGGGAGTGCTTGGGGAGGTTGAGGGATGGGGTGTGGAGAGGGGATAAGAAGATGAAAGGATTTCGATATGTTCCGACAAATGGTAAGCTAAGATTAGTTGGGCGGTTGGTTTATATGGCTTACGGGAAATGAGACATTGACCTTCAAAACGTATGAGTTGTTGATTTATTCTTCAGGTATGAAAGTCGGGTTAGTTTTTGGTGTATTATGGGGGTGTGGGTTGTGTAGGGTGTTTTGATGGGATGGTTGAGGGCGGGGGATGGTATGTAGGGTTAGTTTTTGGATATTGGTGGATTTTTGTTTTTTAGGGGGGTATATTGTGGGGGTTAGGTGGGGGGCGGGGTTCGTGAGGTGGGGTGTGGGCGTTATTAAAATTTTGGATGATTTCATTACGGGAAGGTAGCGTAGGTTTAAGGTAGTAGCCCATTACCATAGTTTTCTTGTTGATTTAAGTTAAAAACAGGTTATTGAATGGAAAAGTATGAATTACTGCATTGTGCCCAGTATATTTCTAAAATAATGTTGTATAAAGATTATATTTTATTTTCCATATTCTTAATGGGTTTATATTTTTTTTTCTTAATAAGACATAATCTATATTGGATTTTTCATTGTATTTATCACAACTTCTGGGGCTTAATTTTGTTTGTTGCTCTATTGTGGTGTGAGGGGAGCGTGTTTTTGTGTACCCCATCTAGACCCCAGAGAGGGGTTCAAAATCTCTGCAATATTTGACATATAAAATAACATGAACATTTAATTCATAGGATCAGTACATAAGTTTTATTTAAAAATCAGAAAAAGAAAAATTTTTTGTAAAAAAGGGGAAAATTTTTAACTAAATCATTATTTAAAAAATCCGCGGCCAATAAAAAAAAAAAAAAAAAAAACAAATAAAATAAACGAAAATATGAGAGAATTAAGAAAAATTTATAATAAATATAAAATTAGAAAAACAAGTGAAAGAATGGAAATAAAAAAAATTTCTAATAAAAATAAAAAAAAAAGACTAAATTCAGATAAAATATAAATGATAATTTAGTACCAAAAATAGAATTAGTATATTTTTAAATTGTAGAATGACTCATGGCATCCGATGATTATGCTCCGACGTTGTTAGCACGATGGGCATATTAACTAGTCAATTGCCTCTTGACTTTTTGAACATATTAAGATTGTGAGATGTTAAAAATGCTGATTGTGGGCGGAGGTGTCTATTGGGAGTGTTTTGTTGTTTGTTATTGAGGAGGCGGTGTGTTTTGTGCGCGCGCGGTTGGCGGGGTGTTTTTGCTAATGTTATGATTGTGTTGCATTGGATTTAATTAAGAGGGAACAAAAAAAAAGAATAATAAAAAGAAAACATTTGTGATTTGAATTTTAATAAAAAAATAGTGGAAACAAGTATTTATTATATATGTCGAAAAATTTAAATTAATATAAATAACATTATTTAATAAAAAGAAAGAATAAGTCATTTAGTGGCTCGAAATTTAATTAAATATTTCTATACTTTGGATCTTTCACTTAAATTTCTATTATCTTTTAGAAAACCGATTTTAATAGAACGTGAATATAAGACCCCTTGTGAAGAGGGTACTGATTTGTATTATACAATAAAGCGGTGAATTAATCGATACATGGACAAAACGAGATAACTTTCACTTGTTTATTGATAGATAAGGACAACTATTTTAAAACTAAAACAAACGAAAAATGTGGTGTCAAGGAAAACAATATACTAAATTTATAATAGTATTTTTTATTAAATTTGCCAACTAGTAAGATACTAAATTATAATTTTTTTTTGTAATAAATAAAAGTAAATAAAATTAAAAAAAAAAAAAATTAATAAAAAAATAGGAGGAACGAGAAAAATTTAAAAAGAAGACTGTTTAAAATCATCCGGGTGTTACAGTAATTGGTAGCATTCTAAGAAATGTGAGTCCAATTCTAAAAGGTTTGGAGGTTTACTGTTTATGCCTGAAAATCTCTTTATTAATTATAATTGGTGATTTCCGACACGTGTCGAATTATGTTGTTTTGATCATTTTTCTCTTGTTTCTCTATTATTAATACTTACAAGGTTAATATACTTTTTATTTTATTTTCCATATATTATTACTTTGTCGCGTATTATATACCCACGTTGTTATATTATTTCTTTTGGTTTGTTTTGTTTTTTTGTTTATTTAATTCATCCGATATGAATTATATACTTTGTTCATTTTTTTTTACATATTGTAATATATACGGGAATATATTACATACTTTGCAGTTACTTTTCGATTTTATTTAATTCTAAACCCCCCAATACCCTCCCGCAAAACCACCAACCCCACCCCACACCCCCCCCCCCGCCTACCCCCCCTCACCACCCAAACCGTCCCGCCCCATTACCACCGAACGTTATTACAACTTGAAATCTTAAATTTTTTATCAATGTGGTCGCCTGTTGATGAGACCATCCATCGGGGGGAAGGAAAACCATACATTTATATAGGCTTTAGTGGGTCATAGACGTTAAGATATTCGTCAAACTTCTTGGTCAAGACGTTCTGGTTTCCTGTTTGTGCTGTGCATAATATGTGCATTTATGCCAAATTGTTCCACATCATCGAAGGGTAAGTTTATTAGACCTATGTTTTACTTGTTATACAATATATTTTTGGGTGTTGGTTGTTTAGGTGTAGAACGGTGCTTGTTTGCAAATGCATTTACATGGTTGATTACAAATTGGTTTACATACTCATTTATATATCTCGCAATGAGATATAATACTTGTTCACACTTATAGACGTAACAACTATACTTTACTCTTATGATTACGGATTAGCTTAGGTTGCATGAACTGTAAATCACTTAGAGGGTGAGCGCGAATGTTATAAAATAGATCTATTTAGGATTGACAATCTATAACAACCCATAATTTTCATCTATGTAATTATCTATCTATTAAATTAGATGCAATTGTCATCAATGTAATATCTACTTATTAAATTAAGTACAACCATTTTCAGGAGAATATTTTTGCTTTATTCCACCTATTATGCAACGTAACTTGCATAACCTAAGTAAATGAGCTCACGCAACCTACCTATGCCAATTTCATCAACGTTTATAGCCAGTAAACGTTATAATATGTCAAGCAATATGTTTTAAACTCTATTTTATCATACGTTATCTATTTAACGTACTTTTCAAAACGTTATTACAAAACAGATTTCAAACGTTAACGTTTATATCAAAACCCTAATTATATGAAATGTTTACATATAAAGTGAATGTTCAAGCTTGCAAGGCATGTGTACAAGTGTATAATGCATAACTTTTGAATATTAATTCCCTCCAAAACCAATGTACAACTCCCTAAAGCTCAAAGTACAATTTGACTATGCATAAATTCAAATAAGATCATTTTCCCTCCAGTTTGCTTCTAGATTTCGTACAACCTTTTAAACACAAGTTACAAACACTTATAGCATAACATTTAAACATTTTCGCCTCCCCTAGAATCCTAAAACACTAGCTGTCAAACAATCATAATCCTAACCCAAAAACCCTAATGACCCGAAACACCCTAACTAGTTCTAAACTAAGCTTAAACCAAGCAACCAACCTTCCACCACCATGATGCACCTACTTGCTAGCCACCTTCAGCACCTTGTCACCACCCTAGCACCCAAGCACCTCCATGAATCACCTACTAGTCACATTGAGCTCTAAGAAAACCACCTAACCACCTCCTTTGATTTTGAAATCCATCACACCTCCCATACGCCTAATCAACACATCATCTAGCCTTCCTTGGTTACAAGTATTACTATTAATTTGGTCCCAACTCCATCACCTTGTCTCTACTCTCCAAGTCCTTCGATCCTATATACGCCGCGAAACATACATTATACATTCAACTACACCTCTAAACTTCAAACTACCTTAAAATCATGTCCTAGCCATGCCATAGAAGACTAAGAAGAAAGTATACAGCAAGTAGAAGCCAAGAAACAAGAAGAAAGAAGTCTCTTGAAGTCATCTCCAAGTTTTTGAGTTATTTTTGCCCATTTCAACCTATTTTCATCACTTCGTGTACTAGTAAGCCTTCAATCTCATTCAAAAAGCTCTAGTTGTGTTTAAGATCTTGTATGAACTTTGTTTTAATCCTTTGATTAGCTAATCATTCATTGGTTTTCCTAAACAAACAAACCCTAATTACGCACCTCCCAAAACCCTATTTGCCATTTTCATGTACTTATCAAGCTAAAAGCTATAAACTGATTTAATAAGCTATTCTAATAAGCTAACTTATCATTTATATAAGCTTAAAAACTATTCTTAAAACCTTAAACCCATCGGGTTAATCTTTTTAAACCAAACGAACCCGTTTTGGATTTTTAAGCTCACAAGCTCTTTTCATAAGCTATAAGGTTGTAAAAGTTACTTAATTTAGCTTATAGTAATAAGCTATAACCTGCAAAATTGATTTCTAAATCAAAAATATCAATATTATGGTTTTTGGACTTAATTCGCAAACGGTTTCATGCAAAGGGTATATATTGTAAATTCTTGAAACATATAACTAGAGGGGCTGAAAATGTAATTATCCTAAAGTTAAACTTCAAGGGTTGTTTTGTCATACTTGAAAATTAAAGGTTTAATGTTTTAAAAATATAATTAAAGAGTTAATTTTTATATTCTCAAAGGTATAAAATGTAATATTTTTATATTAATTATAAAAATATATTTAAATATTATTTAAAACTCAATCTTTATTTTAAGAATTCCGACACAATTATCGTATCATTCATCCATCGAAACGTTATATAATCAATTATGTTAAAAATTTAACATAAATTTATCATCCCCACTTTTTTTTAGGCTATTTTTGAAGAAATCTAAAATAATAAAATCTTTTCATTTAATCTATAACATATCACGTTACTAGGGAGTTTCATGTGAGGGGATTTTATTTGGGTAGACGTTTTGACGAGTTGCTGGATTTACGATTTAAATTGTCCTAGCTCCACTCAAAGTTTACTACTGATGACCTTTACTGGATTTTGATAGCTCCCGATCAGTGATACGAGTTTTTTTCACAAGTTATCAAACCAGAATTACGTTAATTTATGAAATAAGTCTTGTTATATATAACAATCAAATAACACGTGTCATATTTCACCTGGTTGCGTGACGACCCGGATTGTGTTATCTAATGTTGAATTAATTTTACAAAATCAATCAAGAACTACTTTGATTAGGTGAGTTCATTGTAAAACTTTTAAAGGTTTTCTTTTTCCCCGTTGGAGATATATGCTAATAACCATAAATACAGTGTTTTATCATCTGTATACTATCCTGATATATTTTTGGCCTAATGTTTGCTTTCACTGCCTTATTTTTTTTCTCTGATCATTAGTCAGTCTGTGCAAGTGTACGTGAATTTGTGTGGATAAGATCTATTGGGGTGACGACTCCGTTGGTGTACCCGTACATGGGTAACCGTAACACATCTATATTTGAGAAAAAAGGATAACTTTGGCATGTTACTTTGACTTAAGGACAGTTGTTCCGTTCAGTCCATTAATATTGACTTTGGTTGTTAATGTGTTATGTTGAATGAGCTTAGGGCAATAATACTGTTTTCCATGTGATGAATTGGATTCGTTGGCAATTGATTACTCTCTTTGATGTCTAGTGTATTCAAAACATTTCATTACAAACATTGTGAATTCTCTCCTAAAACCGTGGTGTTGACATTTTAGCATGATGTATATCAGGTAAATTGAGCAATCTATGGCACAGAGTGCCATTGGACATGATGACGTCCAAACTCTAGTTATCTTTCAACTTTAGTTTTTGAAATGTATTTTGGTGACTCTTTTGTAATAAACTCTGTATGAATAATGAATGATAAGCTTATCTTTCAAAAATGTCTCTTCTTGTGTCGTTTTTCTTTATTTGTAACTGATGATTCATGAAGTAATACCCCAGATTAGCTTCCGCTGCTATATGTCAAATATGGGGGTGTTACAGATTGGTATCAAGAGCCACGGTTATAGAGAACAAGGTTAAAACCTTAAGTATATCTACTTTTTCTATCTAAGAAAGTCCTCCGTGCCACTTCATTTCCCGAATAGTATGTAAAAGTTCATGTTCCCGCGTCTGATATATTATATAAATAACTTATGTTATTTTCTACTGGATTGTTACAGAATTATGTCTTCTCCCGACTATATCTACCCTATTATCGTCCCATCTGATTCCAATGTTGATGATGCTTTTTCCTCTACAAACTCTCCTGACTATATACCGGCTTATCTAATTATATTTCCTAGCTCACGGGATACACCCTGTCTGACTTCCAGATGATTTAATAGGATCTTTTTGGCATAAAGCCATCTCACTTTCCGTGATCCTTATTTATAGGGTATACATGTCATATATGCTATAGTATTGAATCACCTAGATTCGCAACTACACAAGCTCTATTGCTCACAATTGTTGTTACCGTCATCTAGTGTTACCAGCTATCTCAATGTTTAATGTTCCCGAGTTCCTTTCTTCAAGGAGATTTTACCACCCGAAGAACTGAGCCATTCTCGATCATCCTCCTTTATTTGCATACTCTAGTATATTTAGATGGAGGAATTGATCATGGCGCTAGATACGTTCTTAGCACGTTATGAGAACAAATTAGGATATATATTGAATAACTTGATGAGATCATCTGGCGCATAGAGTACATAGACGAATTATAACAGGTCTGGTAGATGGTCGCGTAATCTACAACGAGATTTTGACTCCAAACTAGCAACGACTTCACCATACCCAGATTTCTGGATTTCAGAAAGAGCAAATAAGGCATGACAACGAGATAGTTCTTTCTCGCGTCAGGACTTCTACTCTAGAGATACTCATCGAGGATATCCAGATTCGTCACCGATCAGATATGAAGAGCCTTCTGGACAAGATCCATAAGCTCAAGAACCATAAGGGAGGACCACCAGACTACTAGACTAGATCCTTATCATTTACAGCTTTTGTTAGAATCCAACAACTGGATGTGTGGTATAAATAATGACACTTGTCAAATTTTGACTATGTAAAATATGTAAGACAAGTTGTTTATGACTTAATACATTGGTGATTCCATTATACTTCGTTGCTTATGATACCGATTTATGTATGTCGTGGTTGTCTATCCTATACCCTGTATTAACTCATATCATATGTATCCAGGAGTACTATGATTCTATTACCATCCGTTTTCTCAAACCTTTGTACCAAGATATCATGGATATGATTAATAATCAAGACATTGAGCATAAAAATTTTGGAATCTAAGACTTCCAGATAAGTCTATAACTCGTTATGGATCATACCACAACCACTGAGAAGTGAACCAGTCCCCGAGAAACCTAATGAGTTAAATGCTTATTAATGTGTCGATTCCAAAATCTTTCATTATAACCTACAATGTAATATCAAAGGATGTGTATTTCCTTGTTAAAACTTGCATCAAAATGAGAATCCATACAATGATATGTCAAATAAATTCAATATCACTAGTTATGAATTTTTTGATTTTTATACGATGATTTGTGATATGACTATCATTATATGAATTCTTATTATGTGTTGTCTTGTAAATGTTGATAGAATGGCTCCCAAGAGGACATCAACATCTGCAGCACCAGCCATGACTTAGGACGCCATCAAGAAACTAGTTGCTGATAGTGTTTTCGCAGCTTTGGAAGCACAAGCTGCTACCATGGCAAATACTGACAATACCAACACCGGGCCAAGAGAAGCTCCTGTAGCAAGAAAGTGTAGCTACAAAGAGTTTATGAGCTGCCAACCTTTCAATTTCAAAGGTACAAAAGGCGCTGTTGGCCTCATTCGCTGGTTTGAACGAATTGAATCGGTATTTCTCCATAGTAACTGTGTCGTGGACTGCAAAGTGAAATTTGCTACTGGTACTCTGACTGAAGAAGCTTTGTCCTGGTGAAATTCATTCGCACCGGCCTCATTTGAATGAGGAAGCTTAACAAGACCCTTACCTTAGTTCCGAATTAAAAATCTATTAATAAAGAAGTATTGCCCCCCTCTCGAAAGTTGATTCAAGAAAAATGGAAGATGAATGTTACAATTTGGACTGTAAAAGGAAATGATCTCAAGACTTACATTAGAAGATTCTAGGAATTGGCAATTTTATGCCCCAACTATGGTGCCAAATTCTGAGAAACATATGGAAGTTTTCATCGGGTGATTACCCAGAAGTATTGAAGGAAATGTTACCGCTTCAAAACCTCAAACTTTAGAGGAAGCTATTACCATAACCCAGAGGTTAATGGATCAAGTAACAAAGCAACACATTTTATGCAGGAAACCAATGATCACAACAGAATTTTGATTGAAATAGAAGAACCTTTTACAACAACAACAACTACCAAAATAACCATAATAACAATAGCAACCGCAACAATGATCACCAACAACAATAGAATAGAAGGCAAGAAACCGTCAGGGCTTATGCTGTCACCCCAACTAAAAACAGTAGGTATACTAGAAGCCTTCCCCTGTGTAAGAAATGCACCCTGCATTATACAGGGCCTTGCACTGTCAAGTGTCGAACTTGCAACAAGGTGGGTCATCTGACCAGGAACTGCAGAAACAAAGGGCTAGCCACTGGAAGCAACCTGCAGCCAGTTTTAGTAACTTGTCATGCATTTGGAGAGAAAGGACATTACAGACAATCAGTGCCCAAAGGAAAACAACAATGCCCATGGAAGAGCATACTTGCTGAGGGACAAGAACGCTCACCAAAACCCGAACATAGTCATGGGTACGTTTCTTCTAAAACCAAACTGTAGCTAAGTATTATTTGATTCAGGAGCGATAAATGTTTTTGTATCCATATCCTCTTGCTGTTATGCTTAAATATCTCGCCAATTTTATACTTGATTACACCTACGACTTTGAAATGGACGATGAACTAGTAGGCTACTCAATACCATTATCAGGTCTGCACCCTGATTTTGCTGAAACCACCTTTCAAAAATTGATCTACATTACCGATTAAACTCAGTAGTTTCGACGTCGTCATTGGTATGATGCGGTTATCTATATCATGCTAGAATTATTTATCCAAGTATCATGCTACAATTATTTGTGACGAGAAAGTCGTCCACATCCCTATCGACGGTGAAACTTTGATCATACGAGGTGATTGAAGTAAAACCCGATTAAACCTCATGTCCTGTATTAAAACCAAAAAATATATATCCAGGGGATATCAAGTATTCATAGCCCAAGTAATGGAGAAGAAATCAAATGAAAAACGACTAGAAGATATACCAGTAGTTAGAGAATTTTTGAAAGTTTTTCCTGAAGATCTACCCGGCCTTCCTCTAGTTCGCCAAGTAGAATTTCAAATTGATTTAATTCCAGGAGCGGCACCAGTAGCCCGAGCACCTTACAGATTAGCTCCTTCAGAAATGCAGGAACTATCTGACCAACTACAAGAGTTAGCAGACAGAGGTTTTATCCGACCAAGTACTTCGCCTTAGGGAGCTCATGTCTTATTTGTTAAAAAGAAAGATGGATCTTTCAGAATGTGTATCGATTACCGAGAGCTGAATAAACTCATCGTAAAGAATCATTACCCATTACCCAGGATTGATGATTTATTCGACCAAATTCAAGGTTCGAGTGCTTACTCAAAGATTGACTTAAGATCAGGCTATCACCAACTGAGAGTCAGGGATGAAGATATTCCCAAGACTACTTTTAGAACGCGGTACAGACACTATGAATTCTAAGTGATGTCATTTGGTTTAACTAATGCACATGCTGTGTTTATGGATCTCATGAACCGTGTGTGTAAACCATACTTGGATAAATTTGTGATAATGTTCATTGATAATATTCTTATCTACTCTCGTAACAAAGAAGAACATGCAAATCACCTGAGGATAATCTTGGAATTACTCAAAAAGGAGATATTATATGCTAAGTTCTCCAAATGTGATTTCTAGATCAGTATCGTACAGTTTCTTAGGCAGGTAATTGGCAGTCAAGGAATTCACGTTGACCCCGCCAAGATTAAAGAAGTTAAGAATTGGGCATCTCCTACCACACCCACAGAAGTACGCCAATTCTTAGGACTCGCCGGCTATTATTGTAGATTTATCGAAGGTTTTTTGAAGATTGCAAAGTCTTTGACTGAATTAACCCAGAAAAACAAGAAGCATATCTGGGGAGAAGACCAAGAGTCTGCTTTCCAATTGCTAAAACAGAAACTTTATGAAGCTCCAATCTTAGCATTACCAGAAGGAAATGATAACTTTGTCGTTTATTGTGATGCATCCCATCAAGGTCTGGGAGCAGTATTAATGCAAAGAGAAAAAGTTATTGCATATGCATCTCGACAACTCAAGCCTCATAAAGAGAACTATACCACACACAACCTTGAATTAGGAGCAGTAGTGTTCGCTCTTAAAATTTGGAGATACTATCTGTATGGCACAAAGTGTACTGTGTTCACTGATCATAAAAGTCTTCAACATATCCTTGATCAGAAAGAGTTGAACATGAGACAACGTCGTTGGTTAGAATTGCTTGCAGATTATGATTGTGAGATTCACAACCATCCTGGAAAGGAAAATGT
Organism: Tanacetum coccineum; assembly: GCA_026074375.1. Classification (NCBI taxonomy): domain Eukaryota; kingdom Viridiplantae; phylum Streptophyta; class Magnoliopsida; order Asterales; family Asteraceae; genus Tanacetum; species Tanacetum coccineum. The sequence goes on along the minus strand of BQNB010020036.1, from coordinate 1,312 downwards.
TGTAGCAGATACCTTAAGCCGGAAGGAACGAATCAAACCACTCCGAGTTACGGCATTAGTTATGACTCTTCACCTAAAATTACCATCACAAATCCATAAAGCCCAAACTGAGGCGATCAAAGAAGAGAACATCAAAGCTGAGAACCTACAAGGAATGGACAAAGCATTTAAAGTACGTCTTGATGGAATTCGTTGTATTAAAAATCAAAGTTGGTTACAACTCTTTGGTAATTTGAGAAACTTGATCATGCATGAATCTTATAAATCAAAGTATTCTATTCACCCAGGTTCTGACAAGATGTATCCGGGTCTAAAGAAACTCTATTGGTGGCCTAAAATGAAGGCAATCATCGTTGAGTATGTTGGCAAGTGTTTGACATGCTCTAGAGTTAAAGCAGAATGTCAAAAGCCATCCTGCTTACTGATACAACCATAGATTCCTACATGGAAATGGGAAAGAATAACAATGGACTTCGTTACAAAACTACCCAAAATCTCAAACGGACATGACATAATTTGGGTCATTATAGACCATCTTACCAAATCAGCACATTTCATCCCTACCAGAGAGACAGATAGTATGGAAACCCTTACAAGATTGTATATAAAGGAAATAGTTTCACGACATAAAGTGTCGATATCCATCATCTCGGATAGTGACAGTCGTTTCACATCCAGATTCTAGCAGTCAATGCAGAATGCTTTGGGTACTCAATTAGATATGAGTACGGCATATCATCCCGAGACTGATGGACAAAGTGAAAGAACCATCCAAACACTTGAAGATATGCTTCGAGCCTGTGTTATAGATTTTGGAAAAGGATGGGAGAGACAATTACCACTGGTAGAATTTTCTTACAATAACAGTTACCATGCCAGTATTAAGGCAGCACCATTTGAGGCACTTTATGGTCGAAAGTGTTGATCACCTGTCTGCTGGGCTGAAGTTTGAGATGTCCAACTCATGGGACCAGAGTTAATCCATGAAACCACCGAAAAGATAGTACAAATTCAATAATGCTTTCAAGCTGCAAGAGACCGGCAAAGAAGTTACACCAATGTAAGGCGAAAGCCTTTGGAATTCCAAGTTCGAGATCGTGTTATGTTAAAAGTGTCACCTCAAAAAGGTGTGATCCGATTCGGAAAACGAGGAATGCTTAACCCCTGGTACATTGGACCATTTAAGATCCTTAAACGGGTCGGCCCAGTGACATACAAACTTGAGCTTCCTAAAGAACTCAGTAATATCCATAGTACCTTCCACGTTTCTAATCTAAAGAAATGCCTATCTGGTGAATCTCTCGTTATTCCA
>BQNB010020035.1:0-66022 GCA_026074375.1 Tanacetum coccineum | reverse complement strand
ATTAGATCAAGCTTTCCAAGCTGGCTTTTAAGTGTTGTTTCAATCTTGTTTTTAAGCCTCAATGCAGTAGAGCATAGTGAATTAAATGTTCATTGGTCATTTGGAGTTGTAGTCAAAATTGTCAAAGTTTTCTTTAGTTATAAAAAGATCAATTTACAATCTGAATATTTATAACACCCTGTGTTTTCAAGTCATTGACGACGTCGATAAATACACTATTTATTTTTAGCGTTGTACGCGTTTGCTTGTAATTTCATGAATTAAGTTTAAATCGCGTAAGCTAAAAATTAGCGTTCAATGTAAACGGGCATCAAACAATTAAATGTTTACATCAAGCAAGGGTTATATAATTATTTTGAGGATAATTATTAACTTTGTTCATTTTATTTTTATCGGATACGTAAAGTGTATACGCTTCGCGATAAATTGCGTTTAGGCACTCCCGGAACCACAAAAACTTTTCTACGCTTCAACAAATACCCACTTTTATACCCAATACACAAAATTACATAAATATATCATGTATATCTTTATTATTTCCGAAAATCTTGTATCCTATACAAGATTATACATGAAAAATGAGATAAGTCTTACACCTTTGGTCAAATCACACCATACCTCATTATGGCAAGACCATACCTTCCATACTTTGACTCCTAGACCATGCCTACCATACCTTGGCCATCCCTAGGACTTCCTTATGTTCCCTTGACTCATTATACATCTTATATACATGCACATAGCTAGCAAGTAACTTATACATCACCAACACTTAAAGAAATCAAACCAAAACCTCCCTTTTTCTTCTATAGAGCTCACGGCTCAATAAGCCATCTCAAGCAATCCATACAAAATTTTTATAACCTATTTACATACACTCTCATATCATATCTAAGATACCTCAAAGTATTTTGAAGCCTTGATTAATTATTTACAAGTATTGAAGCAAGAAATCAAGATTTGGGTTTTGTTAAGAAAATAAGGGTTTTATTAAGTGCAAGCTTGGTTTTTGTGGCTAAACAAGGGTTTAGTACTTATACATCATCATCATCATACCTCATAAGGTCCATTTAAACTCTTTATGTTGCTATATCTTTCATTATTATGCATATGATATTTCTATTTAGCTTAAATCACCATTTAGGATTTTATCATGAAAATGAGATTTAAACTTGAAATGATCATATGGATTACTTTTATATATGTTGTGATATTACATATATCATGTTAAAAATAATGATAAAATATTGTATCATGTTGATTTGGTGTAAACATGATTATGGGATAATTAGGGTTTTTATAGTTTCTTAATATGTTTCAAGTTAAAGAAATACATAAGACAAGTTAAGATTGATTATGGACTTTTAATCATGTTATTAGAACACTAAAATAAAGTTATGTTGGAAGAAATACACTTGTACACTTATAGTTTATATGTAAAAGTGGAAAAGTATGAAAACAAAGATATATATAGACTTAACAAAATCAACCAAACATTCTGTCCAAAATTTGACATTTAACATGTCCATTTTATATTTTTATGAGATAATACATTTCACGACGATTCCGAAAAAGTAAGAAACTTGTTAAACGGATTAATAACGAAAAAGTTATGTTAAAAACAAGTTATACGTTAATAAACGAAGTCGTAAATAAATTTTTATAAAAACATTTTTATAAAAATTTTAAACAGCAAGTATGGGTATTTTTAACAAATAATACATATTTTTAGGATTCCAAAATGATAAGAATCGTAATTTTTCAATTAATAACGAACGAGTTATGAATTTCGCGAGTTTACGACAATTAATACTTTTATAAAAGTTACTATTCATGACAGAAAGTTATATTTTTGTAAACCTCAAAATTATAGTAACTTCAAAAACGAGAAACGTCCTCGAAATGAATCATTAAAAAACGGAGCAATAACGAAATAAAAAACGACATTTACGGGTTTACGACGACCGAATACGATTTTAATAAAAGTCACGTCTGATGTGAACAGTAAAAGTTACTGTTCACCAGAGGGTCAAAATATTGAAAATGTCAAATTATGATAACTCGTCCTAATACGAAAAGATGGACATAAGAAACGCGAGAATCGGGCTTAAAACGCAAAAGTTATGCTAGTTTTACTAAAACGGTAAATTCTAAACGTTTTAATACTTATTAACACAATTTGTACCAAAACCATTAGTTGGTGAATGAAGCTATATAGAAGAATTATGTGGTTATCAAAGTACTATATTACTAGGGAGTTTCATAATGAGGCCTCTTCGGATGGCGTTTCGACGAGTTGTTGGATTTACGATTTAAAGTGTCCTAACTCCTCGAACGTCATGTCATGACCTCTTTAATTATGATAGCCCGAACGATAGTACGATATAATCTATAGGATTACATTCAATGTTATCAATTAAAGTACTCGGTACTTATACGACCTATGATAATTTAGGTTGCATTCGATCTTTTACGTGACGCTTTATCTGCGATATTTGGATTATCAGAACTCAAGGTGAGTTCATAGCCCCACGTTTTACATGATTTGTTTTATAAGTTTTGGGGTGAGAACATGCTTGTTTACAAATGCATTTATATGGTTGATAACAAATTGGTTTACATACTCTTTTATATATCTCACGATGAGATACACTACTTGGTTTACTTTTTGGACGTAAACACATACTTGACTTTTAAGAATAATTACGGATTAGCTTAGGTTTCATGAACTGTAAATCACTTGGAGGGTGAGCGCGAATGTTATAAAATAGATCTATTGGGGATTGACAACCCCCGTTCGGGTGATTAGCTCTCACTAGTTCGAGATCGAACTAACGAACGTTATATCATGTCGGATTACGACTGGATTGGTGTCTACAGGGCCAACACTGAATACTAATGAATTTTTACCGTGCCTTGAATAAAGTGGCATACTTATAAGTCTACGTCGCAGTTCCATGAACTTAGAGTAATCGTAATCATTTCTCTTACATACTTGAAACTAATTGGGATATTATGCTCATTATAATATCTACTTGAAATATTTTGGGATATTGTGCTCATTACAATATACACTTGAAACATTTTTGAATATTGTGCTCATTACAATATACCCTTGAAACCTTTTTAGGATTTTATATAAGGAAACCTATATATGTAGGTGGAGTTAGTATTGGTAGTGTTAGGTTAGTACTGTTCCTAAAATGAACTAGCAGTACTAACTTGGAGTTAGTATTGCTTGTTCAAAACAGCCTTTAACATTTCCAAAAACCTATGAACTCACCAACTTTATGTTGACCCTTTTAAGCATGTTTTCTCAGGTGAAATAGATGCTTGGCCTATTTGAGGAACATTGGAGTCCAAACTTTTCAAGAATACTTTTCAAACGACACTTAGAGGTCGTTCTCTCATGACTTGTGCAATGGTATTATGAAGTAACGCTCCCGGAAACACATTCCGCTGCGACCCAATTTTGGGGGTGTTACAGATTGGTAATCAGAGCCAAGGTTATAGAGAACTAGGTTGCGTATCTTACCTAGACTATGACCACTTTTAACGATCACATTTTCAGAAGATTTTTATGGGACATACATGATATACATGCAATATGATAACGATGTGAAGTTAGATGAACGTAAAAGGTTCGAGTATTGTCCATCGTCGAGTAAATTTATTAACTAGGTCGAGACGTGTAACAATTCATGACTGAATCTCAAGACAGTTCTTGTTTGATGAGTTGCGAAATTGAGCCATGACAGGTTGTTACACAACTCGAGGTGCTTGATAAATTCCCCCGAGGATGGTTAGGACTCGTGAGGCATTATGTGAAACAATTACGCGTAATTATAGTGGTAAAACCATTATAGGAATATTTGTCTGGTATGTGCAGACACACTACTTGCTTACTTGTGAACGTGACTTAGGTATATATATATGTATAAATATATATATACTTACCATACCTTATGTATTTTACAATTATTTATATAAGGGTTATTTATATAAATACTGGAGCATTCCTTTAGGCAAGGTAGTACTATAAGCTCATAGTTTCTAAATGATACCTAAACATTAAGTTATCAAATATGATATCTTACCATCAACCATTTATGCCATGAGCGCACATTTATATTGACCATACATCACTTCACAACACTCTATTTTGGAGCATGACTTTTGGGAATTAAACTAATCTTATATTTTTGGGATTTTGAAGGAAATGGCACCAAAAAGAGCCACAAGGTCAACACCAGTTACAGAAAATCCTACCACCACCACTGTCACCAATGCCCAACTTCAGGCAATGATTGACCAAGGTGTTACTGCTGCACTGGCAGCACATGATGCAAACAGGAATGGCAATGACAGCCATACTTCGGGAACGGGTGCCAGAAGGACCGAACGCGTTGCTCGAGAATGCACTTACCAAGACTTTATGAAGTGCCAGCCTCTGTATTTCAAAGGCACTGAGGGAGTGGTCAAACTAACCCAATGGTTTGAAAGGATGGGGACTGTATTCCACATAAGCAACTACTCTGTGGAAAATAAGATCAAGTTCTCCACTTATACTCTTTTGGCAGGAGCTCTGACATGGTGGAATTCCTACGTTAGAATTGTTGGTCATGATGTTGCTTATGCAATGACCTGGACAGATCTGAGAAAGAAAATGACTGACAAGTACTGTCCGAGGAACGAGATGAAGAAGGTCGAGGCTGAGTTATGAAATTTAAAAGTAAAAGGTACCGATGTGACAGGGTACAACCAACGTTTCCAGGAACTAGCACTACTATGTGTTAGAATGCTTCCTGAGGAGTCTGACAAGGTTGAAAGGTATGTCGGTGGTTTGCCCGACATGATTCACGAAAGTGTGGTGGCGTCAAAATCAAAAACCATGCAGGAAGCTACTGAAATGGCAACAGAGTTGATGGATAAGAAAATCTGCACTTTTGCTGAACGTCAAGCTGAGTACAAGAGGAAACTTGACAACAACAACCAAGCTCAACAACAACTTCCCAAGAGGCAGAATGCGGCTCAAGTTTATACCGTTGGGACTGGTGAAAGGAAGGAGTATGCCGGAACTCTACCATTATGCAACAAGTGCAAATTTCACCACAATGGCCTGTGCACTGTAAAATGCGCAAACTACAAGAGGGTCGGTCATTTGACTCGAGACTGTTGGAGTTCTGCTGCTGCTAACAATCAAAGAACCATCACTTGTTATGAATGTGGGAATCAAGGGCACTACAAGAGTGATTGCCCGAAATTGAAGAACCAAAATCATGGAAACCAAGCTGGAGGTACTGGAACACATGGAATGGTGCTTGCCTTAGGAGGAGGAGAAACCGATCAAGACCCTAACAACATTGAAGATGAGATCGAAGATTAAAAGAGAAAGTTGTCTCGCTTTGCCTAATAAATCCTAAGTTGGAACTATCTTAAACTTTATCTCCTTGGGAGTTCTCGTTGTATTTCTTTTAAATTTCTGTTGTACGAACGATTTCAAATTACCTATCAAATCAATGTGTTGTGAAAATTTCGTCAACTTTACTTTAACTTCCTATTTTGCAAGTCAAATTATAACACTATTTTGACGAAAATGAGTACTGCATCGTTAGTCCTCAATTATACATGGCCTGATCAACTATGTATAATTCAGGAAGGACCATGCCATGCTGAGAGTAGTCACCTTAAAACTTCTCGTCGAGAAAACAATTTTCTATTTATATCAAGTTTTGTGTACGTATTCATAAAACATATCTATCACGAGGAACCAAACTAATAATCCTGATAACTAAGTAAACTCTTACACCATCTTACAATGAAGTCGACATCAAATCCTAAGCCAAGAAGCCGAGACACATCACTAGTCGCCTAGGACAATCCACTATTAAACTTACTCGCTAAAGGAGTTACGCCGATGTGAGACGTAAGCTAGTAGAATTTCAAGTTGTCCACCGAGTTATGCTTAAGGTATCACCTTAGAAAGGAGAAGTACGCTTTGGCAAACGGGGGAAGCTAAACCCCAGGTATGTTAGACCATCCAAGGTGATGGAAAAGGTTGGATCCGTTGCTTACAAAGCTTGAGTTTCCTCAAGAGCTGAGCAAGGTTCACAATACGTTTCACGTATCCAACTTGAAGAAGTGCTATGCCGACGAACCGTTAGCCGTTCCGTTGGATGGACTTCATTTTGATGACAAGCTTCATTTTGTCGAGGAACCGGTAGAAATCATGGACCGTGAAGTTAAACGGTTGAAGCAAAGCCGAATCCCATTAGTCAAGGTTCGATGGAACTCCAAGCGAGGTCCTGAGTTTACGTGGGAACGCGAGGATCGATTCTGAAAGAAATACCCACACCTCTTCACAAAGATCACACCGTCAACAAGTGCCGCGTCTTAAGCCTTGAGGACAAGGCTCACTTAACGGGGGAAGACTATAACACCCCGTGTTTTAGGGTCATTGACGTCGTCGATAAATTCACTATGTACTTTTAGTATTGTACGCGTTTGCTTTTAAACCGTAAACGTTAAGTTAAATCGCGTACGCCAAAAATTATCGTTCAATGTAAACGAACATCAAACAATTAAATGTTTACATCAAGCAAGTATTAAATAATTATTTTGAGAATAATTATGGTCTTTGTTTATTTTATTTTTATCGTTTACGTAAAGTGTTTACGTTTCGCGATAAATTAAGTTTAGGCATACCCGGAACCACCAAAACTTTTCTACGCTTCAACAAATACCCACTTTTATACCCAATACATAAAAGTTACATAATATTATCATATATATCATGCTATGGCCGAAATTCTAGTGATATACCAAGAAAAGTGCATCAAAAATCACCAACTTGGTCTTGTACTACACTACACCATTAATCCTAACCTTTACTTGTTCCTTTGACCAAAGACAAAGACCAATGACTTCCCTAAGACCCTCATGGTGTCCCTTGACCAAGTAAACATATCCTTGACTAGCCTTATATCATATATACCCTTACCACTTGTTAGGAAAAACACACATGCAAAACACTTATGTTAAGCTTACAAAGCAATAACACACTTAATTGTAAATCAAACAAAACCTCCTTTTCCTCTCTATAGCTCACGCACATGAACCCCTTTTATAACAATCATACTAATTTTATTCAACATATAACTTCTATACACATCTATCCTCAAGACATTTAAGGTTTTTCCCAAGTATTGGCTATGCTTTTTCAAGTGTTAATTCAAGAAAAGGAAGCTAGGGTTTTTCATTAAGAAAAATAAGGGTTTTCTTAGTGAAAGCTTGGGTTTTATTGGCCTAAACACGGGTTTGTAGCATTCATTTTCTCATCTCATACATCATCCTAAGGTCTTTAATTTCCTTTATCCTTTTTATTATCATTATTTTATTGTTTATTTGTTATATATGGCTAAAATCCCTTTATAGGACTTTTAAATATGTAAAAAGAGTTAACACTTATGTTTATGAATTTACACACTTATTCTTATGTCCTATGGATATATATATCATGAAATAATGGATCTATAAGTATGATAACATGTTGTATAAGTATAAACATGTTTAGTTATAAATTAGGGTTTATAAAAGTTTTATAAAAAACAAACTTTTTATAAATCAATACACTTGGAAATAAAAAAGGTTTTTTATTTCGTGTTTCATATGTAGGTTAGAGCATAAAATACTAAATAATACCATCTCATGACGATTCCAAAATGATAAGAACTCGAAAAAACCAATTTATAACCCAAAAAAGATACGTTAATACGATTTTACGACGAGAATACTTTATAAAACCAATTTTTATAAAAACAACTATTCATTACAGCAACTTCGTTTTTAAAACATCAAAAATTTGATTATAACTTTTATTACGAGATCGTACTCAAAAGAATCGCTTAATAAACGGAACTATAACGATTTATACTTTGACAAATTTTCGTTAATTAAAGTTTATAAAAGTAATTTTATAAACTATGAACAGTAAAAGTACTATTCATCAGCGGACCCATCTTTATAAAATATAATACATCTTTTAATAACAAAGACGTACTCGAAGGAATCACTAAAATCGGGATTAAAACGAATAAGTTATTACGATTACAAGTTTACGCTAATTAAAACCCTAAAACGAGTAAGGAGCTGTCGTGAACAGTAAAAACACTATTCATCGCAGAATATCAAAAACTTGAAAATGTAATATTTTGATCACTCGTCTTACTACGAAGACGTGGGCATAAGAAACGTCAAAATCGGGCTTAAAACGCAAACGTTATGCTAGTTTTACTAAAACGGTAATTATAAACGTTTTAACTTATTAAACACAATTTTACCAAAACCATTAGTTGGTGATTGAGCTATATAGAATATTATGTGGTTATCAAAGTACTATATTACTAGGGAGTTTCATAATGAGGCCTCTTCGGATGGCGTATCGACGAGTTGTTGGATTTACGATTTAAAGTGTCCTAACTCCTCGAACGTCATGTCATGACCTCTTAAATTATGATAGCCCGAACGATAGTACGATGTAACAACTATAAGATTATATTTAAGTACTCGGTACTTATACGACCTATGATAATTTAGGTTGCATTCGATCTTTTACGTGACGCTTTATCTGCGATATTTGGATTATCATAACTCAAGGTGAGTTCATAGCCCCACGTTTTACATGATTTGTTTTATAAGTTTTGGGGTGAGAACATGCTTGTTTACAAATGCATTTACATGGTTGATTACAAATTGAATTATGCACTTCTTTACTTGTCATGCGATGAGATACAATACTTGGTTTACTTTTTGGACGTAAACACATACTTGACTTTTAATCGAATAATTACGGATTAGCTTAGGTTTCATGAACTGTAAATCACTTGGAGGGTGAGCGCGAATGTTATAAAATAGATCTATTGGGGATTGACAACCCCCGTTCGGGTGATTAGCTCTCACTAGTTCGAGATCGAACTAACGAACGTTATATCATGTCGGATTACGAATGGATTGGTGTCTACAGGGCCAACACTGAATACTAATGAATTTTTACCGTGCCTTGAATAAAGTGGCATACTTATAAGTCTACGTCGCAGTTCCATGAACTTAGAGTAATCGTAATCATTTCTCTTACATACTTGAAACTAATTGGGATATTGTGCTCATTATAATATCTACTTGAAACATTTTGGGATATCATGTTCATTACAATATATACTTGAAACTTTTTAGGATTTTATATAAGGAAACCTATATATGTCGGTTTATGTGTTGCAAGTCTTGTATGGGCGAAACTTGTAACACAGTAGACCTATATATATAGTTTTGGGATTTACAATTATACTTACGAAAACCTATGAACTCACCAACTTTATGTTGACCCTTTTAAGCATGTTTTTCTCAGGTGAAATAGATGCTTGGCCTATTTGAGGAAAATGGGAGTCCAAACTTTTCAAGAATACTTTTCAAACGACACTTAGAGGTCGTTCTCTCATGACTTGTGCAATGGTATTATGAAGTAACGCTCCCGGAAACACATTCCGCTGCGACCCAATTTTGGGGGTGTTACAGATTGGTAATCAGAGCCAAGGTTATAGAGAACTAGGTTGCGTATCTTACCTAGACTATGACCACTTTCAACGATCACATTTTCAAAAGTTTTTACGGGACATACATGATATACATGCAATATGATAACTATATGAAGTTAGATGAACGTAAAAGGTTCGAGTATTGTCCATCGTCGAGTAAATTTATTAACTAGGTCGAGACGTTGATAAACAATGTGAAGATAATGAACTAAAAGGTTCGAGTATTGTCCCATAATCGATTAAAATTTATTAACTAAGGACGAACGTGTAACAATTTCCCCCCACAAAAAAAATGAAACTCTGAATCTCAAGACAGTTCTTGTTTGATGAGTTGCGAAATTGAGCCATGACAGGTTGTTACACAAATCGAGGTACTTGATAAATTCCCTCGAGGATGGTTAGGACTCGTGAGGCATTATGTGAAACAATTACGCGTAATTATAGTGGTAAGACCACTATAGGAATATTTGTCTGATATGTGCAGACACACTACTTGTTTACTTGCGAACGTGACTTAAGAATATATATATATATATAAGTGATAATAAAATATAATTACTATACCATAGCATAGTGTATTCTAACAATATTTATGATAAGGGTGATTTATATAAATACTGGAAGCCATGTATCCTTTTAGGCAAGGTAGTACTATAATGAGCTCAAAGTTTCTAAATATAAAATAAACATTGAAAAGATATCAAAAAATGATAATCTTATCATCAACCATATTATGCCATGAGCGCACCAAAATATTCATATTGACCATACACACTTCACAACACACTATTCGGAGCCAGACTTTTGAGAATTAAAACTAAAATTTCATTTTAGGATTTTGAAGGGAAATGGCACAAAAAGAGCCACAAGAACAACAAAAAAACACCAGGTTCCAGAAATTCCTACCACCACCAACCTGTCACCCATGCCCAACTTCAGGCAATGATTGCCAAGTGTTACTAGCTGCACAGACAGCACGTGATGCAAACAGGAATGGCGATGACAGCCATACTTCGGGAACAGGTGCCGGAAGGACCGAACGCGTTGCTCGAGAATGCACTTACCAAGACTTCATGAAGTGCCAACCTCTGTATCTTTAAAGGCACTGAGGGAGTTGTCGAACTAACCCAATGGTTTGAAAGGATGGAGACTGTATTCCGCATAAGCAACTGCTCTGTGGAAAATCAATCAAGTTCTCCACTTGTACTCTTTTGGCAGGAGCTCTGACGTGGTGGAATTCCCACGTTAGAATTGTTGTCATGAATGTTTGCGTATGCAATGACCTGGACAGATCTGAGAAAGAAAATGACTGACAAAGGTACTCATCCGAGGAACATATAAAAGAAGCCGAGACTGAGTTTGTGGAAATTTGAAAGTTAAAAGGTACCAATGTTACAGGGTACAACCAACGTTTATCAGGAAGACTAGCACTGTTGTGTGTTAGAATGTTTCCTGAGGAGTCTGACAATGATGAAAGGTATGTCCGGTGGTATTGCACAGATATGATTCATGGCAGTGTTTGTGGCGTCAAAACAAAAAACCAAGCAAGAAGCTACTTGAAATGGAACAAACAGAGTTGATGGATAATAAAAATTATAGCAATAATTGCTGAACGTCAAGCTGAGACAAGAAGGAAACTTGACAAAACAACCACAAACTCAACAACAACTACCAAGAGCTGAAATGTGGTCAAGCTACGCCGCAGAGGACTAGGTGAAAGAAAAAGAGTAAGCTGGAACTCTCACCAACTATGCCATACAAGTGCAAGTTTCACCCAATTGGCCCATGCACTGTAAATTGGCGCAAACAGCAAGAGGGTCCGGTCAATTGACCGAGACTGTTGGAGCTCTTCTGCTAACTAATGAATCAAAGAACCCACTTGTTATGAAGTGGGAACCAGGCACTACAAGAGTGATTGCCAAAATTAAAGAACCGAACTCATGGAAAACAAGCTGAAGGTACAGGAACACAAGGAATGGTGCTTGCCTTAGGAGAGAGAAACCGATCAAGACCAAACAACATTTAAGACGAGATCAAAAGCTTAATAGAGGAAAGTTACACTCTCGCTTTTGCCTAATAAATCCAAAATTCGAACTATCTTAGAATTTACCTCCTGTGGAGTCCTCGTTGTCAATCTCTTAAATTCCGTGTACAAACAATTTCAAATACCTATCAAATCAATGTGTTGTGAAAATTTTCGTCAACCTACTTTACTTTCTACTTGAAAGTCAATTATAACAACTTGGTGAAACAAACAATATAGTTAGCGTATTTTGACGAAAAGAGCATTGCAACGTTAGCCCACAAGATAATACATAGCCTATCAACTATGTATAATTCAGGAAGACCATTAGCCATGCTGAGAGTATCACCTTAAACAGCTCGTCGAGAAAAAACAATTTTCTATCTATATCAAGTATTGTGTACTATCATAAAACATATCTATCACGAGGAACCGAAACTAATAATCCTGATTAACTAAAGTAATCTCTTACACCATCTTACACTGAAGTCGACATCAAATCCTAGAGCCAAGAAGCCGAGACACATCACTATACGACTAGGAACAATCCACTATTAAACTTACTACGCTAAAGGAGTTACTCGCTGTGAGACGTAAGCTAGTATAACTCACTGTTGTCCACCGAGTTATGCTTAAGGTATCACCTTAGAAAGGAGAAGTACGCTTTGGCAAACGGGGGAAGCTAAACCCCAGGTATGTTAGACCATCCAAGGTGATGGAAAAGGTTGGATCCGTTGCTTACAAAGCTTGAGTTTCCTCAAGAGCTGAGCAAGGTTCACAATACGTTTCACGTATCCAACTTGAAGAAGTGCTACGCCGATGAACCATTAGCCGTTTTGTTGGATGGACTTCATCTTGATGACAAGCTTCATTTTGTTGAGGAACCATTAGAAATAGTGGGCCGTGAAGTTAAACGGTTGAAGCGAAGTCGGATCCCATTAGTCAAGGTTCGATGGAACTCCAAGAGAGGTCCTGAGTTCACGTGGGAACGTGAAGACCAATTCAAAAAGAAATATCCACACCTCTTCACCAAGACCACACCATCGTCAAGTGCTGCATTGTGAGCCTTGAGGACAAGGCTCGTTTAACGGGGGAAGTCTATAACACCCTGTGTTTTCAAGTCTTTGACGACGTCAATAAATGTACTATATATTTTTAGTATTGTTCGTGTTTGCTTTAAATTGTAAACGTTAAGTTAAATCGCGTACGTCAAAAATTAGCGTTCAATGCAAACGGGCACCAAACAATTAAATGTTTACATCAAACAAAGGTTAAGTAATTATTTTGAGGATAATTATTAACTTTGTTCATTTTATTTTTATCGGATACGTAAAGTGTATACGTTTCGCGATAAATTGCGTTTAGGCACTCCCGGAACCACCAAAACTTTTCTACGCTTCAACAAATACCCACTTTTATACCCAATACATAAAAGTTGCAAAATATATCATGTATATCTTATGTTTTGCCGAATTTATGGTCAATGGTACAAAGAAATACTAGAAACTCTTCCATTTGGTCAAAACAACACCATGCTTCTTTAATGTACCCCATACTTCATCATTTCCTAGCCATACTTTGCTTACTTTGACTCATAAGCCCATACCCAAGACCAAGGACCATCCTTTGAACCATGCTTGGTCTCTTTGACTAAAATTCCTCTTATATACATACTAGTATCTAGTGAAAGACTCATACATCACCAACACTTAGTAAATTTTCACAATCTTTCTCTCCACATCTCTATATTGCTTCGGCAATTATCAAGCACTCTACCAAATCCATAGCAATTTTTATACAACCCATACACACTTATACACATCCATTATAAGGTATTCTAAGGTGATCCAACAATTGGCTAACCCTATTTCTAGTATTAATCAAGTAAAAGCGAAGATTAGGTGTTTCTTGAGAAAACTAGGTTCTCTTAAGTGTCAAAGCTTTGGTTAAGGCTAAACACGGGTTTAGCATTTGTTTCTCATCATCATCATACCTCATAAGGTCTATTTTAAACCTTTATGCTTTCATGTTATGAGTTTCAATATAAATGATGTGGCTATATATTAATCACCATTAGGAATACTTTTGAACATGAAAAATATAATTTTTCTTGTGATTATGATTTTGTACACTTTCTCACATATTATGATGTTGGTAATATCATGAAATAAAGGATATATAAGTCTTGTACAATCTTGGTTTAAGTATAAAAAGTTCATATGTAAACTTGTAATTAAAAGTTAAGTAAGAAAGTTTATAATTTCATGTAAAGATAATAACTTGTGATCTTGATGATCTTGGACAAAATGACTTTGATGGGATTATGGACATAATATACATATGATATATGATATATATAAAGTATAAGACTTGTAGTAAAAAGTATAAAGTGGTAAAATATAAAAACAAAGCCAAAAATGAACTTAAGAATGTCATGCAAACATTCTGTCCCAAAGTGCTATAAAAATATACTTATTTTATATTTTTATAAGATATACAGATTTCACGACAGAACGATTCCGAAAATAAAGAAACTTGTTAAACGGATTAATAACGAAAAAGTTACGTTAAAAACGAGTTATACGTTAATAAACGAAGTCGTAAATAATTTTTTATAAAAAATAATTATAAAAATTATAAACAGCAAGTAGTGATATTTTTAACAAATAATACATATTTTTAGGATTCCAAAATGATAAGAATCGTAATTTTTCAATTAATAACGAATGAGTTATGAATTTCGCGAGTTTACGACAATTAATACTTTTATAAAACTATTTTTATAAAAGTTCCTATACATGACAGAAGATTATATTTGTAAACCGTCATAAAATTATAGAACTTACAAAACGGAGAACCTCCTCGAAAGAATCATAAATAAAAAGCGGAGTCCATAACGAATAAAATCCACATTATAACGGGTTTTAACGAACAACAAATACGAATTATAATAAAGCACACTTCCAGATGTGAACAGTGAAAAGTTACTGTTCCCAGTGGGTCAAATATCGAAAAGGCCAATAATGATAACTCGTCCTATTACGAAAAGAGGGCATAAGAACGCGAGAATCGGCTTAAAACTCAAAGTTATGCAGATCACTATATTACTAAAACGGTAATTATAAACGTTTTAACTTCTTAAACACAATTTTACCAAAACCATTAGTTGGTGATTGAGCTATATAGAATATTATGTGGTTATCAAAGTACTATATTACTAGGGAGTTTCATAATGAGGCCTCTTCGGATGGCGTATCGACGAGTTGTTGGATTTACGAATTAAAGTGTCCTAACTCCTCGTACGTCATGTCATGACCTCTTTAATTATGATAGCCCGAACGATAGTACGATGTAACAACTATAAGATTATATCCAAGTACATAGTACTTATACGACCTATGATAATTTAGGTTGCATTCGATCTTTTACGTGACGCTTTATCTGCGATATTTGGATTATCAGAACTCAAGGTGAGTTCATAGCCCCACGTTTTACATGATTTGTTTTATAAGTTTTGGGGTGAGAACATGCTTGTTTACAAATGCATTTACATGGTTGATTACAAATTGAATTATGCACTTCTTTACTTGTCATGCGATGAGATACAATACTTGGTTTACTTTTTGGACGTAAACACATACTTGACTTTTAAGAATAATTACGGATTAGCTTAGGTTTCATGAACTGTAAATCACTTGGAGGGTGAGCGCGAATGTTATAAAATAGATCTATTGGGGATTGACAACCCCCGTTCGGGTGATTAGCTCTCACTAGTTCGAGATCGAACTAACGAACGTTATATCATGTCGGATTACGACTGGATTGGTGTCTACAGGGCCAACACTGAATACTAATGAATTTTTACCGTGCCTTGAATAAAGTGGCATACTTATAAGTCTACGTCGCAGTTCCATGAACTTAGAGTAATCGTAATCATTTCTCTTACATACTTGAAACTAATTGGGATATTATGCTCATTATAATATCTACTTGAAATATTTTGGGATATTGTGCTCATTACAATATACACTTGAAACATTCTTGAATATTGTGCTCATTACAATATACACTTGAAACATTTTTGGATATTGTGCTCATTATAATATCTACTTGAAACATTTTTGGATATTGTGCTCATTATAATATCTACTTGAAACATTTTTGGATATCGTGTTCATTATAATATCTACTTGAAACATTTTTGGATATTGTGTTCATCTACTTGAAACATTTTGGGATATCGTGTACATTACAATATATACTTGAAACTTTTTAGGATTTTATATAAGGAAACCTATATATGTCGGTTTATGTGTTGCAAGTCTTGTATGGGCGAAACTTGTAACACGGTAGACCTATATATATAGTTTTGGGATTTACAATTATACTTACGAAAACCTATGAACTCACCAACTTTATGTTGACCCTTTTAAGCATGTTTTTCTCAGGTGAAATAGATGCTTGGCCTATTTGAGGAAAATGGGAGTCCAAACTTTTCAAGAATACTTTTCAAACGACACTTAGAGGTCGTTCTCTCATGACTTGTGCAATGGTATTATGAAGTAACGCTCCCGGAAACACATTCCGCTGCGACCCAATTTTGGGGGTGTTACATTTTCTATCAAAAAGACTTCCGTTGTGCATGAGAAAACAATAACTCCTAGATCTTGTCTTAGGTGGAAACCGACAGGTAAAATTTTCAAGACAGTTGGTCTTAAGTGGATTCCTACTGGAAAGATATTCACCTCTAGCACAACTAAGGTTGACAGTGAACCCACAAATGGTTCAAACGACGATATCACTAACCAGTATGAATGAAAACAAACTCTTGATGTTAGTGCAGGTACTCTTAACTTAAGTGCAGGTACATATTTCAATCCTAAAAAGGAAGGACTCAGAGTTTGGTTGCTGAAAAGACTAATATCTCCAAAACCAGGGCTTTAAGGAATTTTGATCTGATGAACAAATAATGACTTCTGATCATAACAGTCCAGAATTTAGAATTCACGACCACAACAATGAACCGTCCAGTTCAAAGCTGGTTCCAAAAGTTGTTCCTTCAGCAGACAAGACAGCTACATCACGACAAGAGTTGGAATTACTATTTCACCATCACATAACAATGCTGAGGTCAACATGTAAATATTTTTTATAAAACAAAATACAAAAATATAAAATTTCAAAAAGAAAATACAAAATCAAAAAATCAGAAAATGTTTCAAAAAATATTCTTCTCGACATGTCTCTTGGAATCGATAACATTTACGTACCTAGAAATGTTGATTAATATCGACGCGGGCGTGTAAATGAAGTTCGAACAAGAGTTTCAAATGTTTTCAAAACATGTCATTTCTAATTTTTCTTTATGAATTATTGCAACTCGATCCCGAACGACAAAGGAGAGTGTACGCATAAGTGCGCTTATCCTTAGTGTTAGAAGAGAAGTCTTCTAACATTTGGTTTTTCAAAAAGTTGAACACAATTTTTCAAAAATTTCTCAATGACGATTTAAAATCTTTCAAAATTGTGTGTTCAACACTCCGTCCCTCATATTGTTTTACAAGACAATTATTCTACATTTGGTGTCATTTTTAAATGAGTTAATGTTTGAGGGGGAGCTTTTCTGAAAAATAATGTTTTAATGATTGTTGGATACATCATAACATGACAATTCTTATGTATTCAACACATTATAAAAGGTCTTAATAACATCTACGGAATAATAATGACTATTAAATAGATTGATTGTTATAAGATAATTAGGTGGTTGAGCACAATTTTTCAAGAATTCTTCAATGACAATTCATAATCTTTCAAAATTGTGTGCTCAACAATGCTAACCCTCAATTTTATATTCATTTTACAACTTGGTATCATTGTTTTTGGTGTCAAACATATGTAAAATCGAGGGGGAGCAAGTTTATGTTCCATGTAATTCATGCTAAGTAAAAGTTTTCCCCATGGTATTTCAAGACAAATTTTAATCACAAAGTATTTCAAAAACTAAGTGAATTAGTATTTAAAATAAGGGGAGAAATGTATTTAAAATGTGATCTTGAAAATAATAAGTGATCTTATCGACTCAAAGTGCTTGATACTCTTTGAAAAAGGTTTTATGGTTACGATCTCATACCCTACAACATCTTATTTCACGACGATTCTGAAGTCATAAGGTGGTAAGGTTAGGTATTTGTCCTATGATCCAACCAGAACCGGAGGGATCTACCCAAGGACACTCCATAGTTAGAAATAGCAGTCCTTAGGTATGATTGGAGATGAATGTGTATAAGGGAAGAATGCCGACTAAGATTGAGCTAACACTGGAACAATCACAACAAGGTATTAGTAATGACGTCTTGGTAAGCATTGAAGGGGTTGAAGAATTAAAAAGAAATGTATGGATAAAGGGTCTAAAGAAAGAAGCCCTCCACACAACTTAGGCAGAAACCGGGTCAATACATATGCTGTCAGAATCACAATGTTGATTGCTGACATTGAAGACGACATTATGGACCCAGTGATGCAATGCACAACCCTTCCCAGCCATTCGGGTTTCTCTCAAAAGAAACTTGTCTCATTTGTCACGGAGATACACACGACTTCTATTGACTTTCTCACTCCGAGTTAGTTAATATTGAATAGGTGACAGTCTGCTCCAGCCTCCGATTACTCAAACCAAAACGCATTAATCGAGTCTAGAGCCAAGAAGATCCTTTAAATAAATCTCATTAGGACACATTCCATTACTAACACTTGTTGAACACCAATAAGTTCACTAGCTGTTAACAAAAGTCCTACGCATTATCATTGTGATTGTGCCAGAACATCCGAGTGATACTTATGTACTCACAATGAAGATGGAAATCCTGCTTGAGCCAGCATCAAACAAGCTCTTGGTAGGTGACTTGCGAGATTCTATATGAATCAAACTTTTGTCAACTGGAAAGAAACATTGGTGCAATTCAATGTGAATCAAACTTGTTCCAGGAAATGAATTGACGGCTTAATCAGAAAGATAGTAACTATCTGATTCACTCTTACCGTGTTGTCTGCTTTGAGACGTTCCGGTAATGAGAACTAGCAAGCATGGTAAATCTAATACATCTGTGTTAGAAGACCCTACGCTTTGAGCTGGAAACCCTGTCAAGGAGATTCTTTGAATCTACCTGATCACAGGTACAATATTTATACTATAAAACGGTCCTACGGAACCGAAGGTTAATCTAACCAAATCCGGACGAATGACAAAGCCATATTCGTCCACACGCTTTATTGCTAACTGTTTTATTTTAGGATACATAAAGATGGAGATGGTGATGCCTCATTCCAGCTGGAGTCGGATTCATTACCACATGCTCATGCTCAAACTACAAAGACATACTATAAGCATCAAGATTCAAGAATCATGAAAGCTCAAGAATTAAAGACAAAGACTTCCACACAAACTCTGATATACAAGATCTTCCTTCAAAGATATCAAGTCTATCAAGGGAGATTGTTAGCAAGCTTTCAAGATGATGCAAAGTATGAGCATGTTGGTCAAGACACAAGATCGCAAGGTGGCAAAGACGATCAAGACAGAAGGATAAAGATTTAAAGATCTCGGACGAAAAAGACAAAGTCAAAAGACAATGACAAAGGCTAAAGATCAAAGATCACAAAGCATGAAGGAACAAGCCTACAATGTAGACAGAGACAAAGATCACAAGAGCTTATCGACAAAAGCAATCTCATTGATCTCACGAAGGAGTGTCACAATAAACTCACTTCGGGGGAGATTGTTAGCCTCAAATAATGAGTCGAACACGGAAGTTTGTTCATTTAGAATATTAAGACTCGGTCATTTTAATATGTAACGTTGTAATAGGCTAGAACGGGTAAACGGGCTCATTTAATGTAATCTAACCGGTCACGTGTATCGGGCGAAAGCCCAAGTAAACCCGAGCCTGGCCTGTAGAACAACTAAAGGCATGAAAGCCTTTTAGTTGGATACATATACACCTCACCAAGTAAGGTGAGGTGGTTGGTCTCATTTGTAATCTTTGCAAGTTAATCAACCATTCATTTTTTCTCTCTCTAACTTCTCTCTAAAATTCTTCTTATTATCTTCTCATCTATATTTCTTGTTTCAATAATGAAGTGAAAGTGGTATTGGGTTATCAACATTTTTGATCTTTAAAATAATAAGTAAAGGGGAGAAATGTATTTAAAATGTGATCTTTAAAATAATAAGTGATCTTATCGACTCAAAGTGCTGGATACTCTTCAAAAAAAGGTTTTATGGTTACGATCTCATATCCTACAACATCTTATTTCACGACGATTCTGAAGTCATAAGGTGGTAAGGTTAGATATTTGTCCTATGATCCAACCAGAACCGGAGGGATCTACCCAAGGACACTTCTTAGTTAGAAATAGCAGTCCTTAGGTATGATTGGAGATGAATGTGTATAAGGGAAGAATGCCGACTAAGATTGAGCTAACACTGGAACAATCACAACAAGGTGCTCGTAATGATGTCTTAGTAAGCATTGAAGAGGTTGAAGAATTAAAAAGAAATGTATGGATAAAGGGTGAAAAGAAAGAAGCCCTCCACACAACTTAGGCAGAAACCGGGTCAATACATATGCTGTCAGAATCACAATGTTGATTGCTAACATTGAAGACGACATCATGGACCCAGTGATGCAATGCACAACCCTTCCTAGCCATTCGGGTTTCTCTCAAAAGAAACTTGTCTCATTTGTCACGGAGATACACACGACTTCTATTGAGTTTCTCACTCCGAGTTAGTTGATATTGAATAGGTAGCAGTCTGCTCCAGCCTCTGATTACTAAATAATGATATACCCTTACCCGTCTTTTTAGCACCACACCGACTATAGTATTTTACGTACTTTTGGGTGGTGCCTTTTTTCTCCTTACCTTGATGCCTCTCACAAACTTAAACCCTAAGCTACACCCTCTATTTTTTTAGGACATCCCATAAATCATCGTGGCTATCATTGTCTTGACCTCAACACCAACAAAATTATAATATCTTGCCAAGTAACGTTTGATTAGCGGTTTTTCTTTTTGGCTCAATGACACCTACTACAAGCCCCCTCATATGATTTTTTAGATGATTTGTCGAACATTATTTCTAAATACATTACTTTATATCACCTATGCTAATACCACTACTAATTTCATCCCTACCGATGATACTACTTTCACCTCGGGTTCATCTAATACCACTAACCTTGGGCCAACTGCTATTCATGATTCTGGCCCACAACTTCCTGCTGTTACCGACCCAGTTATTGATTGTGACCTAACTGCTAGTCTACTTATTACATCACCTCACTCTGGTCCTGTTATTAAGCCCGTTACCGACTCTACTGCTACCAGTCCATCCTAACACCTTACTGCTCTAGGCCCATCTAATATTATGAATACTCCCTTACCTGCTACAACACCTACCACATCTCTGCCTGCTTCCGTTTCTATTTCCCAAATTCAAACACCTGACACTATTAACTCGAACCCGACTTCGGTTCACCACATGGTCACACGTTTTCGTGTCGGGACTAATCCTCCTACTCAGCATCTTAATCTTTATGTGTCCAATATCTATCCTTTTCCTAAATCGTATCGTGATGCGTTTAATGATCCAAATTGGCAACATGCTATGTCTGATGAGTATCATGCACTTATTAAAAATAACACTTGGACTCTTATGCCTCGACTGACATGCCAATATTATTCATTTTATGTGGTTATTTCATCATAAGTATTTAGCATATGGAACTCTTAGTCGCAACAAGGCTCATCTTATAGCGAATGACAACACATAGATAGAGGGTGTTGATGTTGATGAGACCTTTAGCCTTGTTGTTAAACCGGGCACTATTCGGACGGTCCTTAGTTTGGCTATTTCTCGACATTGGCCGGTTCACCAGCTTGATGTCAAGAATGCTTTTTTACCTAAAGATTTATTTGAGACAGTTTATATGCATCAGCCTCCTAGTTATTGTGATTCTGTATATCCTGATTATGTTTGTTTATTGCAGCAGTCTCTTTATGGTCTCAAATAGGCCTCCTGGGCTTAGTTTTAGTGGTTTGCTGCTTATATTACTTGGGTTGGGTTTAGTCTGTGTCGTTGTGACTCCTCATTAATTATTTATATACAAGGATCTGACACTGTTCTCACAACTTCTTTTGAGCCATTGCTACAGCGCATTATTTCTTCTTTACATCATAAGTTTTCCATGACGGATATGGGTTCTTTTAATTACTTTTTGGGAATTTCTGTTACGCGTGACTCTTCGGGGTTGTTTTTGTCTTAGCGTAACTATGCTACTGAGAATCTTGAGCAGGCTCATATGATTAGTTGTAACTCCTGTCGGACTCATGATGATATTGAGTCTAAACTGGGTGATGTTAGTGATCCAGTCTCTGATCTGACGCTATAGAGGAGTCTTGCAGGCTCTATTCGGTATCTTACTTTTACTCACCCTGATATTTCTTATGCAGTGCAACACGTTTGTCTTCATATGCCTGATCTAAGAGAGCCTCATTTTTTAGCTCTTAAACGGGTCTTAAGGTATGTTAGTGGTACATTGGACTATGGATTATAGTTATTTTCCTCCTCTACTGCCTTGTTGGTTGCTTATTCGGATGCGGGATAGGCTGGTTGTCCCACTACTCAGAGATCTTCCTCAGGTTATTGTATGTTTCTTGGCAATAACTTACTCTCTTGGTACTCTAAGCGTCAACCGTCGCTTTCTCGTTCTAGTGTAGAGGTAGAGTATCATGGTATTGCTAATGTTGTTGCTGAGACTTGTTGGTTGAGGAATCTTTTATGAGAATTGCATACACCATTGTCTTTCGTTACGCTTATTTATTGCGATAATGTGAGTGCTATTTATTTATCCTCTATTCCGGTTTAGCATCAACGTACAAAGCATATAAAGATTGATATACACTTTGTTTAGGATTTGGTTGCTACTGGTCAGGTTCACGTTCTGCATGTTCCGTCTCGTTATCAGTTTGCGGATATATTTACTAAAGGATTTCCTTCAGCTTTGCTTGAGGAGTTTCATACCAGTTTGAGCGTTCAGTATTAGTCGATATCTATTATTTGTATTGTATTAGGTTTCGTTTATGATTTGTATTGGGCTCAAGCCCAAGCTCTAGCACTATATATATATATATATAGTGTAACACCACCGTATTTGACATATAGCAGCGAAAGCTAATCTGGGGTATTACTTCATGAATCATAGTCATAATAATAGAAAACGACTCAAAAGAGACGTTTTTGAAAGATAAGTTATCATTCATTATTCATTAGAGTTTTTACAAAAGAGGTCCCAAAATACATTTTAAAACATAAAGTTGAATGATAACAGGTTTGGACGTCCTCATGTCTAATGCCACTCCGTGTCATAGATTGCTCAATTACCCAAGATAAACATGCTAAAAGAGTCAACACAACGGTTGAGTGATATTCACAGTGTTTGCAATGTAATGGTTGAATACAAGTCATCATAAGTGGTAATAATTGCAACGAATACAATTATCGGGAAAAACAATATTATTGTCCTAAGCTCATGCAACCAAACATTAACATCTGAAGTCAATTTAACGACTTGAAGGAATAACTGTCCTTAAGGAAAGGTAACTTGCCAAAGTTATCCATTGTTCTCAAATATAGTGCATTTGGTTACCCCATGTACGGGTACACCAACGGGAGTCGTCACCCCCAATAGATCTATCCACAATATTCACGTTCACTCGCAAGTGACTAATGGTTCATGATTAAGAAATATTGGCAGTAAAGGAAAACTTAGGCAATAATATATCAGGATAGCATACAGTTAAAAAACACTTGTATTCATGGTTTATAGCATGTATCTCCCTACGGGATTTAGAAAATATGTAAAGGTGGGACTATGAACTCACCTTATCAAGGTAGTTGATTGATTTGAAATTTAATTCAAATGAGAGTAAACAGCCTCGTCACGCAACCAGGGGGTAATATGTCAAGTCTTAGTTCGATTGTTGATATTACAAAATTTATTTCATAAAGTTTAACGGTTTTTGGTTTGATAACTTGTGAAAATATTGTATCATGGTTCGGGCTATCATAATCCAAAGGTCATGTAGTAAACGTTTCAGGAGCTGTGACACTTTAAATCGTAAATCCAGCAACTCGTTAAAATGCCTACTCAAATGAAACCCCTCACATGAAACTCCCTAGTAACGCGATACATTATAGATTAAATGGATAAGGTTTTATCTTTTTAAGTTTCTTCAAAAGCTAGCGGATGATAAATTATGTTAAATATATAACATAATTGATTTTATAGTGTTTCGATCGTCGAATGATAACGACAAATGTGTCGGGTTTTAATAAAATCGAGACTTATAATATTTAAATATATTTTTATAATTAATATATATAAAAATATTACATTTTATACCTTTGAGAATATGAAAATGACAATATATACCCTTGATATATATATATTTACAAAATTAACCCTTTAATTATATTTTTAAAACATTAAACCTTTACCTTTCAAGTATGACAAAACAACCCCTAAAGTTTAACTTTAGGATAATTACATTTTTAGCCCCTCTAGTTATATGTTTTAAGAATTTACAATATATACCCCTTTGCATGAAACCATTTGCGAATTAAATCCAAAAACCATAATATTGATATTTTTGATTTGGAAATCAATTTTGCTGATTATAGCTTATTACTATAAGCTAAAATAAGTAAATTTTATGAGCTTATAGCTTATGAAAAGAGCTTGTGAGCTTAAAAATCCAAAATGGGTTCGTTTGGTTTAAAATGATTAACCCGATGGGTTTAAGGCTTTAAGATTAGTTTTTAAGCTTATAGAAATGATAAATGAGCTTATTGAAATAGCTTATTATAACAACTTATGGCTTATAGCTTGTTAGATACACGAAAAGAGCTTTTAGGGTTTTTAGAGTGTGCTTGGTTTAGGAAAACCAAATGAGTAAGCTTTAGGGTTTAAGGGCTGATTTCATGACATCATAAGGATGTATAGGAGCTGATATATAATCTAAAACAATACAAGAGCTTATGGAATGAGTTATAGGACTTACTAGCACACGAAATGGGTGAAATGGGTTGAAATGAGCAAAAACAACTTGAAAACTTTAGAAATGAATCAAGAGACTTCTTTCTTCTTGTTTCCTGGCTTCTACTTCCTGTAAACTTTCTTCTTAATCTTCCTTGGCTTGGTTAGATCATGTATAACACCCCGTGTTTTAGAGTCATTGACGTCGTCAATAAATTCACTATGTATTTTTAGTATTGTACGCGTTTGCTTTTAATCGTAGACGTTAAGTTAAATCGCGTAAGCTAAAAATTATCGTTCAATGTAAACGGGCGTCAAACAATTAAATGTTTACATCAAGCAAGTGTTAAGTAATTATTTTGAAGATAATTATTAACTATGTTCATTTTATTTTTATTGGTTGCGTAAATTGATTACGTTTCGCGATAAAATACGTTTAGGCATACCCGGAACCACCAAAACTTTTCTACGCTTCAACAAATACCACAATTGTACCCAATACCTAAAATTTACTAAATATTATCATACATATGCATCTATGGCCGGATTTGTAGCAAGAGATACAAAGAAATATGACAAAAATCTTGCAACTTGCATTGTACAAACAACATCTAATTAAACCATGAGACTTTTACAAGTAAGGACCTTACCTTGACCAAAGACTTCCCTAGATTTACTCATCCTGTCTCAAAGACTTCCTATACACCTTTTTGACTAGTCTTGTATGCATATAAGTCTTGTATACAAGAAACATAACTCATACACTTAAACACTTAACAAAAAAAATCAAAATTTATCTCCTATTTTGCTTATAAACCCACGGCAAACAAACCCCCTTTTATATAATTCATAGCTTGATTTTACAAGACCATACACACATACCTACATCATATCTAATATGTCTTAAGTTGTTTGCAAGGGTTGGTTAAAGGTTTACAAGTATTGAAGCAAGTATTGCAAGATTAGGGTTTTCTTGGAAAACTAGGGTTTTCAAGTGTGCAAGCTTTGGTTTTTCATCTAAACAAGGGTTTAGATTTTGTTGGTTATCATCATACACATCATTAAGGTCATCTAAAACTCTTTATGTCCTTACATTTATCATTTTATGCATATGTTAGTTTTATATAGCAAAATCACCATTAGGACACTTTTGAACATGTAAAAAGGATTTTTACTTGTGATTATGGATTTGTACACTTTTACATATGATATGTTGTTGGTAATATCATGTTAAAATGGGTATACAAGTGTTGTACCATGTTGATTTAAGTATAAAAAGTGTATATACAAATTAGGGTTTTCAAAGTTTACTTAATAAGTTTCAAGTAAAAGTGTGTAAATGACTTGTTAATCTTGCTTCATGGACTTTTATTTATGTTATATGGATGCTAATATGATGTTATAATGGAAGTATAAGTCTTGTACACTCTTGGTGTATGTATAAAAAGTTCATGTATAAACTAGTAATTAAAGTATACTTATGAAAGCTCCTATATAAATAAGTGTGTACACAAATGGATCTTGTGATTTCTTGGACATTTTTGGACAATTATGGACCTATGGACACTATTATATGTAAAACATATGATATAAAGACTTGTGAAGGAATTGTGGTATTTTAATTAGTTGGAAAGTATGTAAAACAAAAGTATATAATTAATTATATAAAAGCTATAAAAAGGGCTGTTTGGTTTCGAATTTCAAACAGTAGGTTTTACATTTTATAAAGATAGTACACCTCATGACGATTCCAAAAAGGTAAGAAACTCGAAAAACGGATTAATAACGAAAAAGATACGTAGTTTACGAGTTTTACGATAATAACCGGAGTTATAAAAGAATTTTTATAAAAACTTGTTATAAAAATTCTACAAACAGAAGGTTTGGTATTTTTATTAAATCACACATATTTTTAGGATTCCAAAACAATAAGAAACGTAATTTTTCAATTAAAAACGAAGAAGTTATGAATTACGCGAGTTTATATACTTAAAATGTATAAAAATACTTTTATAAAACTATTTTTATAAAAGTTACTGTTCATATCAGGAACATTTGTTTTTGTAAACCTCATAAATAAATAGAACTTTCAATTACGAGATCGTGCTCGAAAGAATTACTAAAAACGGAGCTAAAACGAATAAAATACGGCGTTTACGATAATTAAAGTTTATAAAAGTAATTTTATAAACTATGAACAGTAAAATTTACTATTCATAAACTAGAATCACCCCAACAGGTATTACAGAGGGGGAAAGAGGTTTTGAGCAAACGAAAAGATGTTACCTCACTTAAGTTATTCCATTTTTCAAAAACTCTCTATGAACACTTTGTTGGAGTCAAGCAAGCTCTCTTTAAAGGAAGTTAAAGAAAGGAAGAAGTTATTTTTGATCACATGAATAACGAAGTGTCAAGAATTAATGTAGACAAGCAATGTCTGGAAATTGGAAAAATAAAAACCTCCTCATTGACAATGAGAATCCGAATTGTAAATTGTTTGTCACCCCCAACGCTGTATATGATGTGGAAAAATCGGACGTGTCTAGATCTTGAAGCTGACATGTCCTAAAGTTCAGAGAGTCAAACTATTTTCTAAACTTGAAAGGGAATAACCTAAAATTTGCAATTAAAGTATCACATCTTCAAAAAGTTTGATTACAAGAATTCACAAGCATCGACAGAAGCGCCTGATTTAACTCATTCTTTAAGATCAAAAACTCGAACATCAGATTCAAGAAAAAGATAACGGATTAGACACTTGAAAGAATCCTATCGTTAATATTAATGACAGAAGACGTTGTGCCTTAATAATGCTATAATGTCACTAAGGCTCTTTATTGAGACAAAATGGATTGTGAAAGAGTAGACTAGAAAAGGTCAAACAACATTAACAAGGAATTGTATGACTCAATTAAGATCCACCTCTCACTACAAGGGAAAAGACATTCTACCATTTGAATGAGGATTGAATCTAAAACTGTAATTTGCGAAGCAAAAGCCTTGTTTCACTAGTGACTATGTCAACAACCAAAATTCTTGCTCTGCATGTATGCCATTGACGATAAACCCATTCCCCATCCCCTTAAGAACAATAGGCATGCTCATTTTAAACGATGTCAAAATCCACTTATAGGAGTGGTAGAAACTGTTAGGGAGATTGTAAGAGGAAGCTATAGTAGTTAAACCACTGGATCAATTCACTTTAACTAAGCTTTTCCATACACTAAAGTTATCACAAGAATTATTAGAATGTGTGATTGCACATGCCCCAAAAAGTCTCAAGGAAGAGAAATAACAAGGCCTTCCTTCGAGCCCCTGTAACTAGAAAAAGCACGTTTTTGCAGTTATGAAAACCAGGAACTTCCTCTTAGCAAACACACAGAAACCAAAGTGCCACCCAGAGTTCAACGACAATTATCCCTGTGCTTCCCTCTACAGAGTAAACGAATCGACTGAAGTCAAGCTGATCAAATCCTAGAAGCAATACAAAGAAAGAATAGTGTCGTGCTTGCCGTAAGAAGAGAATAAGAAGGAATAGAATGTACGGACCTTAGGACAAATAATAGTTTTGGCCAAAAGTGAATCTGTTAGATGCTAGCATTAGCTCTAAGCGAGTTGTAATGTAATTCAAATCTAATCTGTGTGCAAATCTTGAAAAAACGTGTAAACTCCTGCAAGTCATGGGAATTGTAATGTTGTTAATATCTGAAGTACTGTGAATGCTACCAACCCGTAACCGTAACTTGTCTTGAATAACAAGACCAGCAGATCTGTAAACAAAAAGGCAAACTGACTATAACAGTTTGTAACAAGACCAAGCGAGTTTGAGAAGCTACGGGAAAACTATTATGCAATATGGTTTTCATGAGAACCCACAGAAAGAAACTCACCTTAGGAAACTGGATTGTGGGTTCACAATGGAGACCCACAAAAAAAATTTGCCTTAGGGCAAAATGTGCTAACCAAAAGGACCCGTAACAAAAAATGGGGAACAAAAATCCAAACTCTCTAAAACTCGAATGTTTGTCAAATGCAGGTCTCACAGGTCATACATTGGTATCTAAGACTCAGCTGCTCAAAACATCTTAGCGGGGGAAATCGTTCAAAGCTCATGAATTTTGAGAAAAGTTCATGGGTTCATCAATACTGGAATGATCACTTAGAGAGCTATCATGGTTTATGGAGGATTAATGTTATGGGTGACAGTATGATCTCAAGAGTGATACTACGTGGAGGGACTTGGATACAGCTTTTCTCACTCTTAGCAATTTTTGTGATCTGAACTTGATGCCTTCAGAAACAGACATGCTTTGTTCGTGATATAAGGGTACAAATATCCATAAAGTATCCGTGGCAACCAATTTTGTACAGTATCGATGAATGAAATGATGAAGTCTTCTCCGATATGCTGCTGTCCAAAAAGCTTCCAAGTCCAAATCATGTTGTGGCCATCGATCGTTTAAAACAGTTAAACTCGGCACTATTAAACGGATCTAGCTTGAAAAGATCTGGTAGAGGTCTAAGCCAGACTGAAGTTTTTGAAAAGGATCATCTTTGCTAAGCCTGTCAACTTGGAAAAGCAAGAAGTTCTCCCACCTACAAGCCAAAATCTGAAAATAACAAAGTATGGAAGTTCTCTTTCATACCTTCACATAGATCTGTGTGTCCAATGAAGTCCAGAGTATTAAAGGGAAGAAATACATCGTAGTATCGTGGATGACTATACAAGAGATTCCACATGGTAAATTTCCTTGAGGTCAAAGGTATAAAACTCCAGAGATTTTGTGTCACCAACTTTCATAAGCAAATACAGTTGCCTTAACAAAACAGTCATTCATCACACAGAAAAACGGAACGACAATTCAACAACCAAGTGATGTCTGAGAATAATATAAGGTGTAGGCATATTTCATCAATCGTCTGTTTCCGAGAACTCCTCAATAGAACGAAGCGTTGTTAAGGGAGAACTAATCGTACACTGGGAAGCAGCAACGTTAAAAGTGATATATTCTCGAAAGCTCTTATGTTTTCTAATGGGCAAAGCTGTAGCTACGCTTGTTACAACAGTGACCCGAACCGATCACTAATTCATACTCGTACATAGACAAAACCCCTTATGAGCATAGTGCATACAAAAAGCATTGATCTTACATTTTTTCTTGAGTATGTGTGCTCTGTGGCGTATCCTACAAATGAAACGAAGATCTGGGAAAATTCCAAGCCAAAGCCTGACATTGAGGAATTTTCGTTGGTATTCTCACTATATGGGAAGGGTATATAAAATCTACAATAAAGGAACTCGTCGATTATGAACAATCACGCCACATTCGATAGATGGCATCAGTCTATAGCTCCTGTACGCATCAGTTCAGGACCCCCCGCCAAGCCTATCTTGATTACCCTGGACGAACTCAATCAGGGCTCGCTCCTACAGATAAGAAAGAGCTGGAGATGTTAATTCAACATGTTTGATGAACACCATTAAACAATCTCGATCAATGAACCATTACCTTAGCTACTCTAAGAATTACCGCTCACGTTGTACCACCAGGTACATCTTTGTCTACAACGATTGCTTTCAAGTGTCACCAACGATAAGTGTGCTTCATCGTAACATCCGATATACATCATCCAGTCCAACTTACAAGAAATTGCTGAAGAACCCACTATGAAAGACACCCAAATCATCACCATGGTTCTTCATCCTTCACATAACCTTGTAACTGGAGATCCAGGTTCGGCACAATCATCATCTAGGAATGTTAATTCAGCAGAACCTACCCAAGTTAATTACCCACCTGATCATCTCAGAAGATGGACCAAAGATCATCCTCTGGATAACATCGTTGGCAATCCCTCTCGTCCTGTACCTCCCAAAAGAAAACATTTAGCGATCCGATGCTTTGTGTGCTGTTCCATACTGACCGTCCAAGAGCCACAAGAACATCAAAATGCCGAGATAAAGACTGCTGGTTACTCAAGCCAGGCAAATGAATTCACAAATTTGATCGACTTGAAGTATGGAATTTATACCAATCGCGCAATCTATGTAAGTTATCGCTCTCAGTGGCGATCTACAAAGTGAAGCTTGATGGAATATGAGATGTACTGCAAACAAAGCTCGGTTAGTTTGCAAAGGGATATCGGCAGGAGGAAGTATTGACTTGAAAATCGTTGCTCTAGTTGCAACGGATAGAGGCATCAGAAATATTCATTGCCAATGCGGCAACCAAGAACATATCATCTTACTGATGGAGTGTACAAAACTGCCTTTCTGAAATGTGATCTTCAAGAAGAATCTTTTCATTCATCCTGAAGGATTTAAATGACCAGGAAATCCTACTCACGTGCCGTATCGTCGAAGAAAGCTCTTTATGGCAATAACAAGCACCAAGGGCGTGGTAAACAACACTCTCAAAGTTCCTGTTGGCCTTCAATTTCTTCAAGGTGCCGTGGATCCAACGCTGATTTGTCACACGCAAATCAGGCAACGCATATTATACTTGTTCAAATATATACGTAGATGACATCATTCTTTCCATTCTTTCGCCTTAAAAAAAAAAAAACCCCACCCCCCCACCTGACCCCACAACAATCATAGTGGGCTGTAAGCACTTTTTCAAAAGAGCGATGAGCTCCAAATTTTCAATGTCGATGATAGGGACAAATGTCGTTTTTTCTTAGAACTTACAAGTGTTCTCAAAGTCCCGGAGGTTATCTTTATTAACCAAGCGAAATATGCTCAATCGAATCCTTAAGAAGTATGGAATGGAATCTCTCTAGACCCGACGATACACCAAGGGTGGATCGGATAAGAAACTGACCGCGGATCTTCATGGTGAGTTCACATTGACCAAGGATCAGCTCATTTAGAGGAATGGTTGGCTCCCTAATGTACCTTACAGCCAGTAGACCCGACCTTGTATTCGCTGTTTGCATGCATGCTAAGATATCAGCTAAGGCCTACCAAAGAAGCACTTTGAAGGCTATCAACGTTTCTTTCGGTACTTGAGAAGAACCATTAACATGGGTTCTTTGGTAATCCTGAAAGACAATTGCCATCACTAATAGCTTAAGCAGATGCGATCATGCGGGATGTCAAATTCAAGAAGTGAGTACGTCGGGAATGCTCCAGTTTCTTGAGATATTGGTTCGCTGGTCATTCCAAAGAAGCAACAGAAGCACGGCAATTCAACTCAGAAGGCTGATTACAATCGCCATGTCCTGGATTGTTGTGCTCAAATCCTATGATGACTATCCCAGCTCAAAGACTAACGATTTGACTTCAATAAATGCCTCAGTATTGTGATAACAAAAGTGCTATTGCTCTTTGCTGTAACAACGTCCAGTCACGCTCAGCTTCTAACTCCATTGACATACGGACACCATTTCACCGAGAGCAAGTGAAAATAGAGTGGTGGAAATCTACCTCGTGGCAAACGAATTTATCAACTTGCAGACATCCTCCAACAAAGCATTGCAAGGAGAACGTTCCGAATTTCTTCTTCCACGCCTAGGCATAAGAGTTTGACGCCCAAAAACTCCTCAAAAACGTCTTAAAAATAGATAGTATAGGTAATCCAAATGCCTTCGTGTATCCTTTGAAATAGATTTATATATTAATAATAATATATATTTAATAAATAAGTCTAATAAAATACTTAGGAAATATTTTGTCATTTGGAATTACTAAAAGGCTTGCAATTACTTCAAATTGCAACCCGGTTTAATGTCTGGGCATGAATTACTTTATATCCATGCTTTATGGGGGTATAGTAATTCAATGGTGATAGTGAAGCTGTTCGCCTGATCTTTTCATCTCAAACATCGACAACAGCTCTTTCAAAAGAAACTGGGTCGTGGTTTGAGGGGGAGAGTGAATGTGAAAAAATCTAAGGGGTTATAAAAGACTGTGGGTTGCTATAAAAGTCTAATCTTAGATGGTTGTTGTATTCTAATGGGTTAATATTTGAAGGGGAGTTAATTAATTTTAACTCAAAGGTCCAAAGTTATCTAGTGTTGTAATGTTTAGGGTTTAAAAAGCATTTGCTCTTTGTTTCCTAGCCTTATTAACCAATAGGGACTAAGTTGGCCAATTGACTAATCTTAGAAAAGCCTTAGAAATACTTAAAACAAGAAATAAAAGAAGATGGAAACCAAAGGGACTAAATCTGCCAAGTTTCAAACTTTGAAGTATAAAAAGGGCGGCGAGTTGCCATTTGGTCAAAAGTTTCAAAAATCGGTCAAAGTCAAACAATCTCTCTCTCTTTCACGCAACTCGCCGCCAAGAACCAAAACTTCAAGTCGCCGATTTCGAGGGTTTCTCGCAAAGGTAATCATAGATCCTTTATCTATATCATTTATTATGTGTGTATATCAATGGAATCGATCGAAAACACAGTAAAAAATGTAGAAAAATAGATCTAGGGTCGGTTTACATAAGAAAACCAATGTAGTGTTGTAAGGTGTGCGTTAGATGCTGGGAAGTGTTCATTAGGTATACATGAATAAGTTTTGATGTGTGGATTTATATCCCAAACATTAATGAAAGACTTGCCCTTGATTCTTACCGGCGGGTTGTAGCTTTATAAGTAGATATACGTGTGTTTTATGAAAAGAATGGTAGGAATGTATATCTATACCCTAGGAAGGCCTTAGGATGTGATCAGGGTTGAAAAAGGAGATGCGGGGTTTGATTTTTAAGAAACTTGTCCGAATGGCGAGTTGCGTATATTTCTAAACGGCGAGTTGGTTATTTTATTAATTTTTACTCAACCCGCTGGTTCATACGGCGGGTTGACAACAGCGAGTTGCTAAACGGCAGGTTGACAACAGCGAGTTGTCATACGGCGGGTTGTCAACGGCGAGTTGTCTAAACGGCGGGTTGACAACAGCGAGTTGCCTAAACGGCGGGTTGTCAACGGCGAGTTGCCTAAACAGCGGGTTGACAACAGCGAGTTACCTAAACGGCGGGTTGCCATAATTTTTTCTATTATTTTAATCCAACAAGTAAACCGCCGTCTCTCGGCGGTTTGGTCGAATATTTTATATTTTCGCGGCGGTTTGCTCAATTCTCCTTACGGCGAGTTGGCATTCTGCCTGGCGGCGGTTTGGGCTAAATTTCATATTTTGACCCATTTGAGCCCAATAATCTATCAAGGCCCATTCGAATGACCCAGTTGCTTTTCTAAACCCCATCCGGGCTTAGTTAACAAGTAATTGATCCTGTTGGATAATTAGTAGATTTTAATCAAACCAGAGTTACAACTGTTTTAATCAATCGTGCAGTTACATGACTTTTATCAATGCTAACGTTCTCTCTAACTTTGTTTCTCTGCAATGTTTGTCCTCTTTGTTAAATGTTCTTTTGCAGAATACGATGGCAGAACAAAATGTTCCCGCTCAACCTCCTACAAGAACAGATGAGCAGATTGTACCTCGCTCTCAGTGGTTAACTATCGGGAAAAGCAACCTACTTTTCAATGCACAAAAGATTCAAAGGAACCCCATCTTTCAGATATCAGTGGACATCCTGAGTAATACCAACTTCTTCCAAGCGTTCACTGCCTCAGCAAATGTTCCTGCTATCTACCTGCAACAGTTCTGGAAAACAATGTCATATAACGAGAAGACTGGGGTGTATAGTTGTCAAGTTGATGAACAATGGTTCGATCTAAGTGCTGATCTTCTCAGAAAGGCATTAGCGATTACTCCTGTCAACCCAACTCACCCATTTGAGTTACCTCCGTCTGGTGACACGGTGATTGATTTTGTTAATGAGCTGGGATATCCTGAACCTGTAGAAATTGTCTCCAGTATACGGACGAATTATGTGTATCAACCTTGGAGGGCAATTCTATCCTTGCTCAACCAGTGCTTGACAGGAAAGACTTCTGGCAGTGACAAACCCAGACACCCAGTTCTGCAAATGCTGTGGGGAATCGTCACTCAAACTAATGTTGATCATGCAGAGCTGATATGGGAAGAGTTTACTCAAGGGATCCAGACATTTTTCTCACACAAAGCAAGCCACAAAGCCAGTCTGAAGAACCCAAAGAAGAAAGTAACTCCTCTCCTCATCCCTTATGGACGGTTTTCCAAAGTGATAATCTATTACTTGGCAAGTAATAACAACATCCATCGTCGTCCTGATTCTGCTGTTCATCACACTGGAGATGATTATGTCTTAGGAAATCTCAAGTTTGTCCCTAAAGGTGAGTCAGTTGAAGTGTTTGGAATGGCAATTCCCGATCCCCCTAGATTACCTGAAGCCATCAACAAATCCTCCTTACTAATCCCAAGTATCTAAAAAAAATGGTTGCGGAAATACAAAGAAAGCCCCTCAAGGAAGTGCCAGCGAACAACCTCAACACAGCGTGCTACACCCAAAAGTCCCCTGACAACCACCAACACAAGTCAAACAAACCAAGGGCCAAGCTCCTTCTCGACAAATAAACCTCCAAGCTAAGCTATCCATAGAAAATTAGAAAGGGAAAGCCTACTTTCCAACTTGTTGACGAAGAAGATGAAGCTCGACAAGATGATGACCCTGATCTCGATCTGGCCAAGAAGTTGAGTTTGGAATCTCATCAAGAAAAGGAAGAAGAAGAAGGTAATGATGCTGACCTGGAATGAGCTATCAAGCTTAGCTTGGATCCAGTCTTTCTGCCTCAAGGTCAGGCACCTGTTGGAGGAGTAACGATCAGGGACCCAGTATCAGAAACAACTTCCAAACTGCATGAAGTAGTAGGCCAAGAGGAAAAGGCCGTTTGTAACTGAAGACAATAGCTCATTCCTTGATCAAAAAAAGAATCGGTCAAAGAAGAAAAGAACACTGATGCAGTTAATCCTGGTATAGGCGTGATCAAACTCCTCCTGAGTTCGAGCAACATGGACCCTCTTCTCAACCTGAAGATGACACATCCAGAGAAAGAGAATCAGAATCTTCGTCAACACTGATCAGAACGAACAGAAAGTGAAACAAAAATCGCTGCTCCTAAAGTGACAAAAGATCAAGGTGAAGTAGACTCGTCTACCGTAACATCAGGAGTAAGCATTCCTGTATCAGACCCTGAGAAAGCACAATGAGCTCTGGTGGACCAGACCCAAGCTATGAAATAAGACCAGATTGAGCCCATGAAAAAGCCAACTGGATCAATGACTCTGGAAAATTACATGTGTCTCTGCTGACCAAACCCTAGCACAAGGATGAATGAATTCCTCGCCAACCAAGCCTACCCAAAGGTTCATGAAACCTGAAGCTCATAACCGACGAACTTTTCATCGATGATAAACCATAAAGTCATTCTGGTTTCTATGTCTTCCATGAAAAATCTCGATTACACTTTTAAACTTGGGGATACAATTTCTTTCATGAACAAGCCAACCGAGAGATGAACAGGAGGCAATCTAAAGTAGATAGAATGTCTGAATCCACCATAACCTGGGTCAAGTCATCAGACTGTTTCTCAACTCCTCCAGTGATTGCCTCCCTTCACAAAGGTTCTCATCTTCAACAGCCTGTCATTACTGAGTCACATTCCTCCACCAAATTCCAAAAACACGGAGAGCTACAACAATCACCCACATCTCTCCCTGAAATCACTCCTCATTCATCGCTCTTCCAGTAAGAGTGGCAAGATAGAGCAAGAATGTCTAAAGTGAAGAAACTGATCACTCTGCTGATGTTTAGATGATTCATAAGATCCTAAGTTACCTACGCTGTTGAATATTATCTATGAAACAAACTTGAGTGATGCTCTCCTCCTTAAAGTTCTTGAACGACACACTGCTGATTTAATCGAGAAAATACTCTGTGTTGCCTGCCCAGAGGTCTTGTCAAGAATCCAAAGAATCGAAAAGAGCCGAAGGAGAACGTCAGAAGCCAGCAAGGAACAAAAGAGGAGAAACAAGATTCAACTTACTCATCAGGTCACTGATAGTTGACCTTGGAAGAATTTGTCTAAATGAGTGCTACCTCAGTTCAGTCACATGAATAAGAAGAATCGGCCACAAAACACACCAACTACTTCAAACTACCGTCTATACCATGATCTTATGGAAGCATTGATAGCTGATGAAGACGTCCATGGATAAGGACAGTTGCAGACAAGGTAAAAGAGACCACAAGAGAAAGCATGATAGTATTGATGATGAGAGAACTTGAATGATGATGAGGCCCTTTCAGCTGGATCAAACCAGGGTAGGTCAACAAAGAAAAGAAGATCTGATTCTGCCGCTTCTGGGTCAGCTAAACCTCCTCCGAAAAATGATGACCAAAGTTCAAAGAAGCCAAGGGAGTCTGATGCATCTGCTTCCAAACAACATCCAGCTCTCACCTCAACTGGATGGCAGATCACTGACACAAGAGATGCTGGTGCTGACTCTTCGATGCACAAATCTGATCCCGACTCAGGACATTCTGAACAATCTTCAGATGACATTTCAATGCAGGATGAAGGGAATGACTCAGATATGGGGGACACTGACAACGCTCACATTCCCAAAGTGTCGACCACTACGTGGTTTAAGCCGATTCCAGAAAGCGAGAGACCTGCTACACCTGAACCAGAATGGACCATTCCCCCGAATGATTTCCCGGAACCAGAACATGACTGGGCAATGCCACAGCCACAACGGATTAAAGTTCACCTAGGAAAACAAGCTTCAAAGACGTATGACATTGGGTCATTCATCAAATGGTTCTGCAGACGAACAGGAAAGAAGAAGCTCTGCAAAGCTGATTTAGAAGGTCCAGCATTCAACCTTGTTAAAGCCTTTCATAAGAACAGCGTCTTTCTTCAATATCAGATGGATGAATGCCATAAGCTGCTGACAAATAAGGTTGATTTGTATAATCCTGAGGGTCATCAAATTCAACGGAATGTGTATGAACCACTGCCCTTAGGAGGACCACCAGGTCAGGTAACTATTCAACCACAATTCTTCTTCAACAAGGATCTGGATTATCTTCTGACAGGTGACAAGGAGCGAAGAATTGCCTTATCCATATCCAAGCTAAAAGCCGCTCGTTACCTAGACTTTGGCCTTGAAGAATTAGTTCCAACTTTGTGGGTTGAAAGCGAACTTGAATACGACATCAGTGCGGTCTATGGCATCACTCACTGGTGGTTTAGAAGAAAGGAATTCTACATCAACAAACACAGTGAGCCCTCTGATCGTGAAGCAGTCAGATCGCAGATGCGAATTCTCAGTGTGATCAGTGTCAAGGTCTTCGAAAAGTACGGATACAACTACCTAAGAGAGATAATTCTACGCCGTGCTGATTACCAAGAGTACAAGATCTCAGAAAAGGATTTCAAAAATCTTCATCCAAATGATTTTGAAGATCTGTTCCTACTCAATATTCAAGAAAAGCTCAACCATCTGCCCAAGACAGACAAGACTAGTCTTCACACAGCCGTCAACATGTGGATAAGAAACCTGGTGATCAGGAATCGTGTGGGAGACTTACAGCTCGGGATTGAAAGTTATCAAACAAAGATCAACCTTGAACGTCCAAATTGGGATGCAGCCGACTATTACTTCAAAGAAGACTATACGATCGTCCCTAAGCCAAGAGCAGTTGTCTACAGAGACAGAAATAATCAAAGAAAGCTGATGAGGCTGAATGAGCTTCACAAGTTTAGTGATGGGACGTTGACAAGAGTCATGGAAAAGCTGGACCAAATGGTTAAAGACTTTCATCTGTTCGAGTACAATAAGGGCATGGAGACTAGGAAGTGGTCAGAGGATGACAAGAGAAGAAGCAAAGACTTCATCACTGCAATCGAGAAAAGACTACAGATTAGAAGGATCTATCGAAGTCTAGAAAGCTTTGTTGGAGGACGAATAAGAGATATTGACTACAGGCTAATCAACAGAACTACGTGACGACATTTTCGTTACAATAAAAAAAGGTCAATTTTGTCTCTTATTATTATGAAAAATATATCATGTACTTTAGTAAGTAGTTAATCTTTTGATGACTAAGTATAGGAGTAATTGATATCCCTCAACGATTGAGGGGGAGCAGTTATATGTTTCATACACGACTTGCGTATTAAGGACTCACTTTTCTCCCTAATTTTATAACATATTTAAATCAATTGATATCCAAAATGTCAAAGGGTTTAAAATTTTTGATAAGGGGAGAAAATGTGATTAAAATATGTGTATAATAAAGAACTGTGATCATTAGGACTCATATACTCTGCCCAAACGTGCTAAACAATTTCGAATACCGAAGCACATTTTGAGGGGGAGCATTTTTGAAAAATGTCAAAAATAATCGAGGTACTAAATGCTTTGATATTTATATCATAAGTACCTTAATTGATATTTCAATTGGTTTATGGAAAGGAGAACTGTACCAAAAGACCGACCATGCATTTTACTTAATTGGAGTTATAAGGTTGGTAAGGTTAGGTACTATTCCCAATGATCCAGCCATAACCGGAGGGATCTACCCAGGGACAATCCACTAGTTAGTGTAGAAGTCCTTAGGTATGACATGGAAAAGGAGTAAAAGTGAGAATAAGGGAAAAGTGCCGACTGAGATGGAGCTAGTACTGGAATAAACCCAACAAGGTTCTAGTCATGAAGTCTCGGTAAGCACTGAAGGGGTTGAAGAATTAAAAAGAATTGTAAAGATAAAGGGTGTAAAGAAAGAAGCCCTCCATTCACTTAGGCAGAAACCGGGTCAATTCATATGCTGCCAGAATCACTAAGATGATTGCTGACATTGAAGATCGACATCATGGACCCAGTGATGCAATGCACAACCCTCCCTAGCCACTCAGAATCTTTCAAAAGATTTCTGTTTCATTTCTCACGGAGACTAAACACGTTATCTATTGACTTTCTCACTCCGAGTTAGTTGATATTGAACAGGTGGCAGTCTGCTCCAGCCTCCGATTACTAAAACCAAAACGCACTATTGAGTCTAGAGCCAAGAGATCGTCAATTAATCTCGTTAGGACACATATCCAATTCTCTTGTCTTTCACACACTGTGGAAACAAGTCTATCCTAAGAGTCCTACGCATTATCATTGTGATATTGCCAGAACATCCGAGTGAAACGTTCACAATGAAGATGGAAATCCTGCTAGAGCCAACATCAAACAAGCTCTAGGTAGGTGACTTGTGCGATTCTATAAGAATCAATTAGATTACTTGGTCCATATCACTAGATCCAGTTGAATGATAGGTCACATACAAAAGCACGTAAACAAGTATATTGATAAACATGAACAAGCATTCCATGATAAATTAAGAAATCGAGATAAACAAACCAAACATTAAGATCTTCATAATAATGGATAATACCCGAAGGTATTAGCCTTCAAATGTCATAATTAATACAAAAGTAATAATCTAGCCAAAGTAAACTAACCGAGTTAACGAATGATACCAAAAACTGGACGATTACGAAAGTATAAGAAATTACATGTTGTCTCCTATGTAATTAATTGCGTTACTCGACCTCTTCTTCTCTTCTTCTCCTATAAAAATCGATTTTTATGGTTTAGGTATTGAGAATAAGATTTAGCACACTTAAAACTCGTTTTTGAGTTTTCTATTTATAGGGTCTTGAATATGGTCGATATGGCGTATCCAATGTTTTGGATACGATGTAACGGGGGTTTCTTGGAGTAAGGACCACGTTTGATATCTTCCAGAATATTTTATTTCCGATTAAGTTTGGTATTTTCAGGGTGTGACTCCCTTAGTGGGAGATTGTTAGATATTAGAAAAAAGCTCGGTCACCCCGTGTATTTTATGTTTATTCTACGCTCGTAGTTTATAGTTATAGTATGTTTTTTGGTTTTAAGTCGGGTACGAATACCCGGTATATTGTAAGTACTATATATAGCCTCTTCCAACTTTGGAAGAGGTAAGCTAGTCAAATCTTTTACACTTCAAAAACACATACACTCTCTCTCTCTCTAGAATCTCTCTTGTGTTTCTCTCATTAGAAATGAAACTAGCTAAACCTCTCGAATATAAACCCTGTGCTATGATTTATACGATCCT
The DNA here is from genome assembly GCA_026074375.1 of Tanacetum coccineum. Taxonomy (NCBI): domain Eukaryota; kingdom Viridiplantae; phylum Streptophyta; class Magnoliopsida; order Asterales; family Asteraceae; genus Tanacetum; species Tanacetum coccineum. The sequence continues at coordinate 25,273 of BQNB010020035.1, read as the reverse complement.
ACAATATGATTTGGGGTGATGGTCGATAGACTGACCAAGTCACCTTATATTTCTGGCTATACTAGAAGATTACAAGAGGAAAAGTTGGAAAGGGTTAATATTTATGAAATGGTAGCAAGGAATGGAGTTCCGGTGATGATCAACTCAGATTTAGATGGATGATTTACCTCGTGGTTTTGGCAGGAACGCTTTGCAGGAAGGTGATTGTAACGCGAATTAGATTTGAGTATGCTTAGCATCCTCAAGCGGATGGACAAAGTGAATGTATGATTTATACTTTGGAAGATATAATGTGGGCATGTGTTATCGATCTTGGTGGTAGTTGTGATAACCTGAGAATTTCCGTTCAATAAAGTAGCCGTTTCCGTGTAGAAATTTGAAATTTTTAAAAGTTTCGTTAAGCTTTTCGGTTTAACCAAGAAGTTGTTTTGTATTATCTGAGAATCATCTCTGGGAGCGAAACGGGACACCAAACGTGGTAGTATTTTGGCAATAGCCGCGTTTTTATGTTTTAAAGCAATATTTAAAATTTCATAATTTTTCGTGATGCTGTTACTCGATTCGTATTACGTGTTTAAAACGGTTTTTTGGGGTTTTTTTGATTTATATCTATTACTTGTGCATGTATCTCTTGGAAATTTAATTCATCAACTTCACTAGTGAATCCTAGAATGTGGGAAATTTTATTTTTGGTCCCCCCTTTGGTTCTTGTAAACAGGCCTATTGCATTGGTGTAAACATGCATAGGATTTCAAATTTGACATTATTCCTAGACAAGGTAGATGAAACTTGGAAAAGGTACTCGTACTAACTCCCTTTTTGATTGGCGGGATGTTTTGGTCACCCCTCCTTGTTCCTAACCGATGGCACACTAGTATGTGTGTGTTTATGTGTGTGGTTAGTTTATACTATAAACCTATTTGTTTCATCACTCATTCTCATTCTTTCACCCAACACATACAGTTTCATTTTCTCTTGCACTTCTCTTACTAGAAAAACACACATACATCTTCTTTCTTTTTACTCATTGACTGAACATCCTAACACACCCTCAAATCCATTCATTTTTAATCTTTGATCAACCATTTAAAGATATATTGTTCGAGTTGATTGTTATTTCATCCGGGTATTTTATAAAACAATGTTTGGGTTGTTCTTAGTTTCTATTCATCTTTCGTTGTGTTTCTTTGTAAGTCATCTTTACTTTTTCATAAATAAGTTGTACTTTTGCATTCGTATGATCATTCCGAACAAGGTGTACAAAGCGGATCGTTGTGAAAATCATTATCTATTTTTCTATAAAATTTCAAGTCTCTAAGTTTAACCTTTTTGTTTATAAATGGAAGAACATAAAAAGTAGTTGTACTTTTGTGCATAAAAGTTCGTTGTGACTATTTTGATGTATATATTGTTATCACTACGGCTATATCGTTTATTAAGATTTGTCGTATATTAACTTTAAATATTGTTGGCGAAGAGATTAAGTTAGATATTGGATTTGTTGGAAGCGTAAATTAAATGTCGAAGAGGTTTAGGTTTAGAACGGATTTGTTGCGATATTTGAGGTGTTGTCAAAAATAGATCGGATATTCTTTCGAGTCAACAAAAGATGTAATTCTGTAAAATGGATGTTTTCACGTGTCGAGATTGATAAAAATGGAAAGTCGATATTTTTAGAAAGGTCATGCCGAAATTTCGTAAACTTTTATAGTGAGGAGAAAGACTTGTCTTAGCGAAAATATACTTTTATTATCAAACTTATGATAAAATATAGAAAAACGTAAGTGTCGAGTTTAGGTCAACATTTTTAGTTATTGAGTCAACGTTGATGTGTCGGGACACTAAAAGACGAAATGCACTAAAAGACAAAATACACTAAAAGATGAAATACACTAAAAGACGAAATGCACTAAAAGACGAAATACACTAAGAGACGAAATACACTAAAAGACGAAATACACTAAACAGGACAAATATACTAAGGACAAAAGAGTACTAGACGAAATACACTAAAAGATGAAATACACTAAAAGACGAAATACACTAAAAGACGAAATACACTAAAAGACGAAATACACTAAAAGACGAAATACACTAAAAGACGAAATATTTTTGAAGATGTTTCAAAACGTCGAGACTTGTCAAAACTTATAACTTTCGAAAGTACGTTTTAAAAAGGGATACGCCGTGTCTACTCGTGCTCGGATGATCAGTTCTTGCGTTAAGCGTTATTCGTTGTACATCATTCTTAAACGACGACTATATGATAGGTTGTCGCTAGAACCGTGAGATTCATTTTCACTTGATTGATTCCTTTTGATCCACTACCCGTATAAGGTGAGTTCATAGCCCCACTCTTTTACTCGTTTTGACTAAATGTTTTATAACTTGGGGTGAGAAACATTGCTTGTTTTTAAAACTGGACACAAGTACTTTACGTGAGATTTTCCCTGTTTACGTGTTGCCTAAGTAGCTTTTAGACCACTACTGCCCGAACTATCATGAACTGTCAATCTCTTGACTGGAGGACCGGTCGAGGGAGCGCGAATGAATAAATAGATCTATTGGGACTAATTATCCCTATCCGGGTGAGTAGCGCTCACTACCCACGGGGCGCCCGATAAACGGATATATGTCATGTCGTACTGGTTAGGTTGTCTTTGGTCGGACACCTGGAAGGGCAAACAAATACTTATAGCAATGTACATGCTATCTTGCGTAATTAGCTTCAGTGTCATGAGCTTAGTGCAACGTAAATACTTTTTATGTGAAGTTGTATCTATTATAACTGCCGCATACGTTTTGATATCTTGTGGTCCATTATAACAACGTTTGAACTAAACCTATGAATTCACTCAACTTTATGTTGATGTTTTAATCATGTTTTTCTCAGGTGCTTAGCATGGATGTTGTTGCTTGACTTATGTGAAGTCTATTTGCCTGTACCGGTTTACCAGAGATTTATCTATGTCTTTAAATACCGTTGTTGAACTTATTTAAGCTTTCACATTTTAACTTTGAATCTTTTAAATTTAATCGATGTAAAACTTATTATTATTATTTTAAAACTTTGCAACGGTGTTTATTTTTCAAAACATACCCTTAGAGGTCGTTCTTTATGCTTTGTACTTGAGATGCTCAATAAAGTCACGCCTCCGGACACGTATTCCGTCCAGGCCCCGCCTGGGGGTGTGACATCTGAGAACCTTCTTACCCCTGTTGACTGATTTGGTATCATGATGTTTACGCTTACCCTTGTTGTCATTATACCTAGAAGAGTTATTATGCTTCACCATATTCACAACTGAAGGACCAACAACATTGTTGCCCTTTGGCTTATCATTATCCTGCGCCCTGAAGGACTCCTCAATGCGCAGATGACTGCCTAACTCAATAAGAGTGAATTCATCCTTCAAATGGCTCAAGGTATGCTTGAAATCTTTCCATCAAGAGGGAAGTTTAGCAATGATACACGAAACTTGAATGGATTCATCCATGTTCATATTGTATTGTGTAAACCTTTCAAGTATATCAAGATGTTTTTTGTATTGTTCCAAGACTGGTCTTGAATCAGCCATTTTATAATTTGTGAAATTACTAATAAGGAACTTCTTACTTGAGGCATCCTCATCCATATATTTGGCCTCCAAGGTAACCCATAGTTCTTTGGAAGTTTTAACATTCTAGTAAATATAAAACAAGGAACCATACATACCATTGGGGATTAAACCTCTGCAGTCATAATCATCATTGTCCTATTTAGACCTTTTCCCGACTTGTTCCACAGTTGGATTTTCACCTCCATCTTCAGGCATGGGAGTAGTCATCACATACACCACACTCATGCTGGAGAGCAGGAAGTGCATATTCTTCTGCCATCTTTGAAAGTCCACCCCTTCAAACTTTTCAAGCTTAGCAAAGTTTGAAGCTATGTGTTTTATAGCAGCAACCAATGATTATCACAAAATAGTTTACTTTGATTGTTGGAGGTTGTGCATCCCAGATCAGGGTAAAGATAATCAATAACCTAACTACGTACCTTAGATGGTTACCGGATATCACTTTCCAAAGTAAACTATTCGACCCTATTACCTGGGTATCACGAATATCTACTTGGGATAAGACAAAATGTATGTTCTTGTTTGAAGCACGAATCAAGAACCCTTGCGCATCCAAGTGTTTAGGTTTTCTGTTATGTTTTTCACATACTGTATCACATGCGAACTGTGATCTCCTATTTATAGGAGAATACTCAAAACCCTAGTCAAAGTAATTATGAGAGATTATAGGAGATATAATCTCTTCCATAATTAGACTCCTTGATTTTAGGAATTAGCTGTTACATGACCATATTAATCGTGATCATTAAATGTGATTGTAACTTACCATATGAAACGGTCAAATCAGTTACAAGTCATTGAATTCATTCCAACGTGTTATTCATTCAGTGTCTTGAACCATCAGCTAGCCCGCTGAGGAGCATACCTGCTGAAGATTCAAACTGAAGCAACTCGCTGATGAGTTAACCCGTTGAGGATACTTCCTCTGATGGATTACTCCATGATGGTATCCTTCAGCTTACGCTGAAGCCATCAGACTGATGAATGTCCTTAAGTCCAGAGTTCCTACTCACTGAAGAGTAAACTCATTGAAGTTCATCAGCGACTGTAATTCCCTTTAACCACTATCTGAGTCAGGGTGTTCAGTGTCCTATGAGTGTACACTCCGTACCTCCAGTCCCATTATCCGGTATGAACTGAACCCACAATTAAACTAAATTTCCAACAATTGTTCCCTCTTAAGATATTTCAATTGCATTTAATATACTCTTAGGGGCCTTGTAATAGTCTTCATACTACCTTACTTGTGCGTTGCCTTAACGGAATATTAAATAGACGGCGGGTTCGTGTAATTCGTTCATGACTTAGGAAATACTTACACATATCATCACAAGTGTGACAAAGCAACAAGATTAGGAGAAGCAATTTAAGAAGTAGTACATGATTAAGTAAATACATTTTTTTATCATAAAGTTATCACCAGTAGATTAGATTATATTTAGTTTTATTAGTTTAATCAAACCAACCTCTCGAACCATGATATTTACTTACTTTCATAAAAATATAAAAATACAAAAAGAATATTCTCTCAACCCCGTAGACTTTTGTTAGATCTTAATCGAGCCTTGCCAACCTATTCCCCTAGAGAACGATAACAACCCCCGAGTCTTACCTATACTACACTACAACTATTAGGTGCATTGCTTAGGGAGTTGCAAAACTTCGTGTTGAAGTCTTTACGACAACCGCACACATCAACTATCAACTTTGTCACAACACAATACTTTGAGTCCTTTTTTGCTCTTTAATCTTGAAACGGCCACATAAAGTTTGTCCATGAGTGAAAACCCGTCTATCTAAATAAAGGCCAACATTTGATAAAGTTTGACCTTTACTCTTATTTATTATCATGGCAAAACAAATAAAAATTGGGAATTGTTTTCTATTAAGCTGAAAAGACATTTTCTTATCGAACGGAGTTAATTTCATCCTTTGAATAAAGCAAACATCTCCCAATTTTCCTCATGATATAATTTTTGCCTCGATGTTATTGATTCTCATTCTCAAAATTTGTAACCTGGTTACGTTACACAATCCACCTCTTTGATCAATGTTTCGTAAACATATTATTGGAGCATCAATCTTTAAAGCTAATTTATGGTTTGGAATTCCCGACATCCTGATTGTATGAGTGTGAAATCATCATTTAACACACTATCAAACTTACCACATTTTACTCTTCATGATCACCACCAAAACGAAAATCTAAAAATTACTTCACTTTATATAAACTTATTTTACACACACTCAAAAACCAAATAAATAACAATAAAAACTTCACTTTTCCTTGGTTTGTAATGTTTGCATATTGGTGTTGCAAACCATCAATATAGTGCAAAACATGAAAGTTTGGCGCGTGATCTCGGTGGTTTCAGTGGAGATAACGCGTGGAAGGGTGAGATGATGGTGGTGCACCGTCCACCACAAGGCTGTCACGATCGAGATCCCACCTGAGATTGTTTTTGTCTTTGCAAGATCGAGATCGTAAGATCCTACCAATTTGAAATATATTGTAAATAAAAGATAAACGAGTCAAACTGTTTTGCATTTCTACTCAACATCAAACATAATTTCATATAATATCCTTTTGAAAATGTCGGAGTTCAAATTTGAAACACCAAAGTAATAATAAAACACAAAAAAGTCAAGTTTCAATCATGACATTAACGACTTAGAGGAATAATATTACATAACATGAGAAATAAGTAACATTATCATCATGTATACAAGTATTCTATAATTCAATATTTATATATCAAGAACAAAAATATCAAGTATGTTATAATGTAACAAGATTTTTTATCCAAGTGATGAGAATAAGACTTCATTATATTATTTCTTGAAGAGGAATGGTAGAACCATAAAATTTTTACAAAAAAACATTCACACAGTGACATGTCATGTATATTATTGGATGTATAAAAGAAAAAGAATTTAAAAAGAAGATAAAGAATGCCACAAATCATAAATGGGGCAAAGTATGTATAATTTAATAAGAAATGAAACTAAATTACTTTATTACTTTCCTTTTTGGGCTTAAGAGTGGTGGGAATGGTGGAGCCGTTCGACTCGTGCCGTTTTCAAAAAGTGATGACACGTCAACAAAATGCTTAACGACACCAAAAACTGAATGGCATCATATTTTCTGGTGCCGTTGGCCAATTTTTTATTTATTTTTAATTATATAAAATAAAACATACATTATATAACTAAAATAAATTATTTTTTTCATTATGAGAGACTAATAATTTCAACTTATATAATTATAAGGTTTAAAAAAAAATAAAAAAAATTAGAGACACGCCTGTTAAGAACGGCGCCAGACCGAACGGTGCGAGCACCGGAGTCGTGCGCCGTTCTTTCAGCTCGCGCCGTTCTTTGGCGTAGGGGTTTGGCACCACCGCTCCCCCGGCTCTAAGCAAGAAGTGATGGGCTAAAAGACAAAATATAAAATAAAGTATATATGGTCTTAGGTAAACTCGGATCGTGTAGCGATCTTACGATTTTACGTTCGATCTCACGATCTTAATTGCGATCATACCCTACATACGATCCTATGACGATCCTACACGATTTTAACTAGTGAACACGTAGAATCGTATGACCTTACGAGTTTACTCGCGATTTTGACAGCCTTGATCCAACATAAAGACTAGTCTTAGACGATAAAAATAATTTGTAAACCACTATCTTTATTTCAACAGTAGATGCAAGTATGAAGTATATAGTTGACGTAAAATTTATTACGTGCGAAGCACATATGATGTAATACATAAATTTACACAAAAGTAGTAACAATTGCTAGAAAATTAGCAACCATCAACTTTTTTGAAAGAAAAGTACAGCTCAAAATTTTGGAACATAAATATGAATAAATCAACTACCAATACATACCAAATACATAAGCTGATTACTATTTCTTACTCAAATTACTCATGTTTACCAAATTAGCCAAGTTGGTGCGCAAATGACGTTTTGATGCGCAGTCAACCCATTTTGCGCACCAAATAATTAATGCTTCATTAATTCTCATCCACCCACATACATATCCTCTTTCATTATCAACCCACCCACACACTATTACTCCACCACGTCACTCCACCACGTCATTATCCCTTTCCCATAAAAAAAATACAACCTGCACATTTAGTAAGAAATCATACGAAATATGCAAAAAATTACCTATAGAAGTTAAGAATCTAAAATTGATTTGTCACTTTTAATGTTTGGTGCGTTATTTTTGGTGTGGAGTTGAGTATGTTGGGCTAATTGGTTGTGATTTGGTCCCCGGTTAGTGAGTATTTTGTTATTGAAAGTATGACTCAAGATCAAGCTCATTTACAGGTATAAAATCTTTTTTTTTTTGTACCATTTACATTTTTTTATATAAATTTTTTAGTTTTATATATAAAGATTCTATTTTCGTCTTCTCTAACAAGACATAACGAAAATTTTCCTCTTGAATAGCTCATATTTAATTACAAATGTGGAAAACTAACTCGCTATATTTCTTAATTTATAGAAAAAATTGTCTCAAATAGATAAGAAAATCTCAATGAAATCTCAAATGGATAAGGAAACGTATTTATGAACGTAATCCGAAAATCTTTTTTTTGGCATTTAGTAAATACGGTGCGCTATATACATATTTTGCGCACTAAATATGACGTGACATCATTTCATTGGTTTATAAATTAAATATGGTGCTCAAAAACTACTTGGTATATTACATTTATATTATGGTGCGACTATATACATATTTTGCCACCACAAATAATGACGGCAATCATCTAATTGTTATAAATTAAATATGGTGCTCAAAAGAAGCAACTTTGTTATAAAGCAACATTATATTTGGTGTGCTATATACATATTTTGCGCATCAAATATGACGTGATATCATCTCATTGATTTATAAATTAAATATGATGATAAGTCATTGATTGAATACAATTGTTGACTTAATTTTCTCATACTATAGCTTAACAAATTTGTCATTAGATTCACTGAGTAATATGTTTAACATATCGACTTGTAAACTATAGTAAACATCAAAAAGCCGTCGTCACCATGTCCCCTCCGATCTGCCGCCTTGATTGATTCTTCCTGTTATCCACCATTCATCGAATAACGTTGGATTACTGTTTTTAGATCCATGTGATTTTCTCATTGGTTCTTCTCTTTAATCTTCCTTTATTTGATTCGACGTGGGTTTAGGTTGTTTTTGATCTTGTAGGAATTCGGTAGATCTCCCTTCAATCCAAATCGTTTTGTTTTCGGTTCGTTTTGTTCTCTGTTTGGAATTCATGATGAGTCCCCATCATCGACGTTCTTTTATGTCCAATGAAGATTATACTCAGAAGATTTCTCATTCGATTTATGTTACCAATTTTCCTGATTCTATTAACTCTCGTGATCTTTGGAGAGAGTGCAACGTTACCGGTACGGTGGTGGACGTTCTTTAATCCCCTTACGAAATCTCAAGCAGGTAAGAAGGTTCTCTTTTGTTCGCTCTTTAAGAAAGGTGTTTTTTAATCTTGAGAGGTTGTGAAGAATTTAGCACAATCTGGATTGGGCGACATCACCATTTGCGAACAAGGTTCGTCTGAAAAGGTCGCAAAAACCAGTCTCTCCGCTTTTTAATGGCAAGCCTAAAAATTCAGATAATGGTCACTCTGACTCTGGGCATAGAATGTCTAATAGCCCCGCTCATTTATATACGAATGTGGTCAATGGTGCTCATTCATCTGCCAATCCGAGATCCTTGATTTCTACTTCTCCCGCTTTGGTTTTAGATGATAATTGCATTATCGCAAAGGATTTCACCAAGCACGCTATGGGAAGAGTTAAAGATGTTAACTCCATTCCTAATTTAAAGATTATCCTTCATGATGAAGGTTTTGTGGATGTTAAACTAAAATATTTGGGAGGAATGTGGGTTATGTTTGAATTTGAAAAGGAGGAAACCAAGACGAACATGCTGACTCATACCGGAGTCAACTCATGGTTCCACACTATCAAAGACGTTATTCATGACTTTGCTAGTGACGAGCGCATTGCTTGGGTGGATATAAAGGGAGTTCCTCTCAATGCTTGGTCAAGTGAAACTTTTTCCAGAATTGGAAAAAATGGGGGGAGAGTTTGAATATGGAGGACAACTCCGTACCCTCTTTTGGTCGTAAACGGGTATGTATTCTCACTAAACACCCTATTTCTATATTGGAGTCATTCAAGATCATAGTTAAAGGAAAGGTGTTCATGATTCGAGCAAAGGAGTTGTTTACTTGGAATCCTAGTTTTGTGGTTAATAAGGAGACATCAAGTTCCTCGGATGATGAATCGGTTCAAGGTGAGATGCACAAAGTAAAACAGTCATATCTAAGCGAAGAGGAGGAGGGAGAATTTAAAGCTAGCGATGTCGAAGGTGTTGCGAACCATCTTTTATGTATAATATTGTCTCGTCAAGTTTACAGTGGAGATTCGGGCAAGCAAAATTCAGAGGATCCGTTTGAACTTTAAGATCTATTGGAGAAGAAAAAGTCTGGAGGGGTGTTACATGTGCCGAGCCCCTCTCTATCTCATCCTCCTGGTTTCACTCCAGTGGTGAATCCTGATATAGAGAATGATATTGTTCATAACAAAGGAGATGCAAATGGCCCAGCTGGTTATAACGAGAGTAGCCACTAGATTGAGTTGCAATGATGTCAAATTCTTCATCGAGCGGCTTTAAATAGAGGTCCTATGGTTCTATGGGACATAGACTACGTCTAATGGTGGTTCTGAATGTGGTTTTAGAAGAGGTGATAAAGGTTTGGTCGAGCTATGGGGATTAATTTGGAAGGATTCAAAAAAGATGCCGAGGCCATTATTGGAAACCAAGAGAGACGATTTGTTTTTAGATGACAATCTTTCTATTACTGTCCAAAGTCCTGGCACAAGACTAAAAATGAGTGGATTAAGGAGTTATCAATTAATCATAAACTCAATTTTATAGCGATTCAAGAGACGAAGATGGATACGATTTCTTATATGGACGTGAAACTTATGTGGGGAAATTCCAATTATGATTTTGTCTGTAGTGATTCCTTGGGAAATTCTGGTGGTATATTGTGTATTTGGGAGACGTCGATTTTCAAGAAAGACCATGTCACGATTTCGGATAATTTCGTCGCTATTTATGGGACATGGCTCCCGAGTAATGCTAAATTATCTTATTATAATCTATAACGCCGGCAATAACCGGGTTTCACAAACGGGATTTATGGACTACTTGTCGGTTTTACTAGTCGTTGGAATGGTAGGAGGCAATTCTTATGGGATATTATCAATGAGGTTCGTTCTAGAGAAGAAGACTGTGGATCAAGGTTTAACCCCTCCCGGAGCACGAGATTTAATCACTATTATTACTTCACCGGGTATTGTTGATGTCAAATTGGAGGTATATTCTTTACAAGGTCTCATCCGTCGGCGACTCAAATGATAAGCTTGAATCGGTTTTTTGTGGTATCTGATGGTGTATTCTCTCTTTTCCTTCATTTCGGCGTTATGCCTTGATCGTCCAATATTAATCGTAACATCACCGACCGAGTCCTTCTGACGTGAGGTTCAATTGGAATTTTGGTCCCAATCCCGTTGCGATTCAATCATTCTTGTTTAGTTAATGACGATTTGATGAGTTGGTGAACAAACGTGGCGATCCGATTTAATATTTTTTTGATTTTCACACTCAATATGAAATTGAGATCGCTTCAGGAAAAACTTCACACCTTAAGATCACTATTCGACAATGGATTAAGGACAAATGAATGCATCTTTCTAGCTCGAAGCAGGCAATTCATGATGAGTTGACTGCTATAGATAAGGAATTAGATTGTGGGATGGCTACTGATACAAGTTTGGCTAGACGTCAAGAGTTGAAACGTCAACTTCAAGACATTAAGGTGAAAGAAGATGTGGATTCCATTCAGAAATCAAAAGTCAAATGGGCAATTGAAGGAGATGAAAATTCGAGTTTTTTCCACGGGATTATTAATAAGAAAAGATCTCAATTAGCGATTCGAGGGATTTTTGTCAAGGAGGCTTTCTTAAATCACTTTGAGGCTCGGTTCAAAAAGCCCACGTCTTCTGGGCCTAAAATAAATTTTCTCTTTCCTAAAAGGTTGGCGCAAGATTCGTGTGGCGGTGTGGAATTGTGGGGACAATAAGTCCCCGGGACCGGATAGTTATACTTTTGAATTCTTTAAGAAGTATTGGGGATTAATTGGTTCTGATTTTTGTGAAGCGGTCGAATACATCTTTACTAATCGGGACTTTTTTCTAAGGGTTGTAACTCTTCTATTAATATGCGTTTATCCCGAAGGGTAATTGATCTAAACATTGTCACATGATGTTTTCTGGCCTATAAGTTGATAGGATGTATTATAAAGAGGTGACAAATTATGCAACCGGTTGACGATGGTGATTTCGGATATTGTTTCCAACACTCAGTCTGCTTTTATTACTGAGAGACAGATATTAGATGGCCCCTTTATTATTAACGAAATTCTTAATTGGTGCAAAAGGAAGTGTAAGAAAGCTATGCTCTTTAAAGTTAACTTTGCTAAAGCCTATGATTCGGTTCGCTGGGACTATTTAAATGACGTCCTTGTGGCTTTCGGGTTTGGTTCCAAAGTGGTGTCAATGATTCTGTGTACCTTCTGTTTCTCTAAGGCATCAATTCTGGTTAATGGTAAGTCCTTCAACTAACGAATTCTAGCTTCATTTGGCCCAAACAATGTGATCCTTTGGCGCCTTTGCTTTCATCTTATGATGGAGTCGTTACATTAAATTTTTGTAGAGTAGTCCAAGCTGGTATGTTCAAGGGTATTCGTCTTAATAGTTCGATTTCTGTGTCCCATCTCTTCTACGCGGACGACGCTTTGATCATAGGGGAGTGGTCCAGTGATAATATATTGGGCGGTATCATAAATGTTCTTAAATGCTTCTACTGCCTCGGGATTAACAAATTAATATTACATAAAGAATCAGCTTTAGGAGTGGGCGTTCTAAATTAGAAGTAGAATTGGCGCATCTTCCATCGGTTGTTCGATCATGAAATAACGCATTTCCGTTATTCTGTGTTAGGGTGGTGAAAATAAGGCTCTCATAAGGCTTGGTAGATGTGGTTTTAAAAGTTATAGTTTCGCCTTTCCCAAGTGGAAGGCGAAAACTCTTTTCCATTGGCTGGAAGACTTACTTTATTGAAATCGGTTCTTTGTGCTTCTCCCTTATATAAATAATATGTCTACTTAAAGCTCCTAAAGGTGTGTTGAAAGAATGAATCTATCGTAATAACTTCTTCAGTGGGGCCGATCTTTTAGGATAAGAAAATCAGTGGGTTGCTTGGAACAAAGTTTTGAGGCCTCCCAGAAAAAGTGGGCTTGGCGTTCAAGCCTCTATGCTCTAACCGCGCCTCTTCTCAAATGGGTTGGGAGGTTTTGTGTCTCAACGATGGTTCCCTATGGTTTTCAGGTCATTCAAGCTATATACGAGGTCTACGACTGATTCGCTCTGGTCTCAAATGGCGATGAATGGTGTTACTATCTTGCGGGAAAATGCTTCTTTCTAAATCTAAAGGTTTGATTTTCATGTCCAATGTTCAAAGCGAGTAGGAATGGGTTAACAATACTAGTTTTTGGTTGGATATTTGGAAGGGCGACTCAACCCTCCGTGACGACTTCCCTCGTATGTACGTGCTTGAGTTGGACAAGCAGATTTCCGTAGCTGACAAAATAGTTGCGCAGGTGGATGTTTCTTTCCAAAGACCTGTGCGGGGAGGTATTGAACTTAATCAGTTTAATGATTTAGTTTCGTTTATTGATTCGGTATCTCTATCTTCTTCTCATAATCGATGCGTATGTAATGCTTCTGGGGATGGAAACTTTAGAGTCAAAGATATTCTGAATTCCAGTAGATATGTTTTCCTATGTCCATCGAGCCTGAGACTAACGAGTGGGTGAGAGTCCATTCCCTATTAAAATCAACGTCTTTACATGGAGAGCCGTCGCGTCTGCCTCCAACAATAGCTAACTTGATTCGTAGAGGTGTTTTTATGGAGTCTGTCAATTGTCCGATTTGCGGCTTACAGAGGAAAATGCACATCATATTTTCCATTCATGTGACTTGGCCCAAGCGATTCTTCGTCGGCATATGTAGGTGTTGGGATTTAGATTGGCAGTTTTTGGACTTCTGATTCCCTCCTGAATATGTCGAGCCATCGCAAGAAGACTTCCCGAAAGCCACAACACATGCATTGGCCTTGAAGTTTCTGTAAGAAGCAGTAAAAGGAGCTTTACTCCAATCAGTCTTGACAAGTCCACCTCTTGTTGCCCAATCATCAGCATTCCATAAACTCGAATGTATCCTCATTGGCTGATCTTTAGGAAATGGTACTCCAATCGATTCTGCATTCTTAAACTCTCTGATGGGCGTTCCATCAACTGAAAATCTGAACATCAAACAAAAATATTAGTAACAAAATCAAAATATGTGTAGCGAAAAAATAATCAACAGACCAAGAAAGAATATATAACTTACATGATGTGTTTCGGGTTCCAAAGGATGGAATAAGTGTGAAAATCAGCAGTTGGGTCGAACCACAAGTAAAATTGTTGCTCTCTATTGCCTTTGCCTTGGCTAAATACATTTGTATGTAAAATGTAAGGATCACCACTCAAGTTACCCAAGAACTCAAAGTCGATCTCATCCCAGTTTGCTCCTTTTGAAGACAACTGCATTGATACAATCATAATCAACTACTGTACTATTTATTTTCAGCACTATATACTAACTATTAGTCCAATACTAATGCAAAACATGTAAAACAAAACTTACGTAGTATGCAGTGACAGTGCCAGCAGAGTTGCCAGGAACGAGCTTAAGTAGCATATCGATTTGTCCAAACAAGTACTCGTTTCTAGACTCGAACCCCGAGCCAGATGCTTTGTCTAGGGAGAGTGTAAGAAGGTCACCGTTTAGTATCTTACCACGACCGTCACCCCAAGTGATATCAAACTCATTGTTGAAATCAGCCGAGACGATCAAAGTGGTCGCTAGAAGTACGAAAATCGAAAGTGTATAGCTAAAAGAAGTAGACATTTTATGTTGTGAAATGTATGTAATTATGTGAATACGTTAAAGATAGATGATATGAAATGTGTTTGATTTGTGTTGGTATTTATCGGGAGTGTGTAGGAAAGTTGGTATGAAGGTGCAAGTAGCTCTAGTGGTGTTACAAGTTGGTGAGCAAGATATTGGTTGTAAAATAGCTGGTATATTAGCGTGTGACTATGACATTATTTCCTAAAGTAGTCAGAATAGGGAATTGTGTTATATAAATAAGTTAATCGGATTTGTTTAATAATGCGAAATTTTTCGCAGTAACCGTTTGGGAAATGTGTTATCTAGGAATAACCCTGACAATTTTTTTTTTAATATGACAATGTAAATCGCGCTTGGAGCATAGCGATTTACATTTGCATACGTGTTGGTGTTTTATTGGCTCGTGAGAAAAAAAAAATTTGAAAGTAAATCGCGCGACATGCATAGCGATTTACATTTCTTTTATTATTTTTTTTTTGAAAAACTTTTGTAAATAAAAAAATATATATAAAATATGGATCGCGCGATATGCATAGCGATTTACATTTGATAATTTTTTTTTTAATTTTTTTCAAGTCTGGTGAGGTATAAATTTAAGGTTTAGGGTATGCCATGTTTTGTTTATTGAAATTTAAGATCTCGGGCATTTTTGTGTACGTATTTGGATACTCAAATGTTTTATTTAAAATTGTTTATTTGGTTATCTGTGTAGTCTTTGATGAGCTCTACTTAATGAATCAAAATTTACTAAAATTAATTTTAATATGCATAAGATACGATGGTGCAAAGTGTATAAGTTGGTCATTTTAAACCTATATTTTTGCAATTATAAAAGTTAACGGTAGTCATTAAAAAGCATTACAACATGAGAATCACCAGATCTCTAGTAGAGTACATGGCCAACCTTATTTAGACGATATGAAAACATAAAAACAACAACACACAACGACATACATGGTTAGCAAACTGGTGTTAAGCAATAATGCTTTTACATGTCTCTGTAGTTCGCCATCAATTGACGTTTTTCTTCCATGCTCCTTAGCAACTCATCCCTGACGCTTTTCAAGTATACACATTTTTTCATGTCCGCCCCAGTCATGCATCCTAGGGCGTACTTGCCATAGTCGACAAGTGGGTGATCGTGCAAAACCATCAGATTGTTAATTTCAACCCTACGATCCGTAAACCTATCAGCAAAGCGATGCATCAAGGCTAAAATTTGTTCCTCCAAAATAGCTTCTTCATCAATTGCTTCTTGTAGTTTCATAAGGACAGTTAACCTAACGTTTTCTGGGTTACTAGCCATGGTAGAAAATGAAAAGATAAAATTAATAAGTTGTGTGAAGGATAAAAATGTTTGTGAGTAAGAGTGCTTAAAATATGTGTCTATTTATAGTCAATTACTTGACAGATACTTTAGTAAATCGCGTGTAATTTGAAGTGATAGACAACATTGTCATTGAGTTGTCTTATATGTTACAGTTAAAAAATTTGTGTTGTCAAATCATGTTGTAAATCACGTGAAATGTGCAGTGATAGACAGCATGTTGATTGAGTAACCTTTTTTGATGCATTATGAATAAAAAGTAATTGATTCATATAATATATTGAAAAAACTTATACATAGCAAATTAATCCCATATACAGCTCTATTTGATTGGTAACCTTATTTAACACAACTGGAAACAAAACAACAGCAAACAACAGGAACACACATGGTTGGCCTTGTGGTATTTAGCAACAAAATTTTATAATCTATATTGCCATGTAATTGTTAACGAAGTTTTGCTTTGCAGAAATGCTCCTCAACAATTGTTGTCTTGTTCGTAGAATGATGTTTGTGGTACGGATATCCGCTTCAAGTGTCATTAGTAAAGCATGTAATCCGTAGGTATTACGGCTTGTTGTAGGCATAGTTTGCAACCTTGTTATTTGTAACGAAACGGATATGCATTTTCCTCTGTATAAACGGATAAGTTGCACAATAATTGATGTGCTAGTGTTTCCTCAGCTTGAATCTCCCTTTGTAGTTTTAAAACAATTGCTTGACGTACCTCATTTTCTCCATAAGCCATGTAGTATGTTAGTGGAGAGAAGAAGTGTGTGTATGAGAGACAAGTTTCTATTGTAGATGATAGCATAGTTGATATAGGGGAAATAGAATGTGAATTCTGTGTGTAGGGTGACTGAAATAGTCAAAAAACACTGACATATATCGTACATTTATAAGTGATAATTGACATTTTCATTGATAAGTCTTTATCAACTGTCATTGACTTGTTTTAATTAAGAAAGAGAGGAACAAAAAGTGTACATTGAAAAGAAATTGTTAATACATATTGAGTTACATGAATATTAGTACAAATGATTCTTCAATTGTTGTTGTTGAACTTGTTTTTATTTTTCCGTTTCTGCATTTGATGTAGATAGCTTAGTGATTCTTCTGTTTTTTTTGTTCTTCTGAAATGATACCTCCGAATGATTCTTCCTTTGATCTATTGTTGTGAATCAACATAGAGCTTAGATCTATATTCGGATATGATACCTTGGTTTCCTCGTATTCATAGTTTCTTGTTTCCGCCTATTCAACAATGGTCGGAAGTGGAATCATTGTGTTTCCTGCCTTATAATGCCTTCATTTTCACTTGAATAGTCAGTTATGACATGGTTCATCATTTCTGCTAAGCTAGCATTGGAAAATGTATTTGTGTATAACAAAATTAACTCCAGAGGGTCAATGTAGATTTCCAATTTGTACTGCTCGCTGAACATAATAATCAAACATGACATGCATATCAAGTTGTTTCTAAGCTTAACTTACTGAAAATCCCATTGTGTGGTATGTTATAATAAGAGCATGAATGTCTGTACCCAAAATATTTAACAAATATTGTTTTAGATCTGCTAGTTTCATTCTTGGAATGTTGATGTTGAATGTTCCACCGTTGACGTACATCGTGTTATTCGTTTCATCGAGCACCAACTGACCACTATTATGAACCACAAAATTGAAAAAGGTTTGCGTGTAGGGTGTATGAGGTTTTGTTTTGTTAATAAAACCTAGTTCACCCCATAAGCCATAGTAATCAAACTTTTTATTCTTTCTTTTCTGCATTTGATGTGATAGTTTAGTGATTCTTCTAGTTTTTATTTAGTTTCTACAGAAATGACACCTGTTAATGATTGTTCGAAAGAACCATCGTTTGGAATCAACACCGTGCTTAAATCTATGGGAGTATGAGCAACAAAAATCTGTAGCTTCCCAACAACTTTTGCAATGTCATACATAACATTAGTATGATAATCATTCTTAATTTGTTTCATACCTATAATGCTTGTTTGGTGGCCAACATGTGAAGAAGAATTGAATTGTCTTGGTATTTTCCATTTTAGATGGTAACCATATCTTCAAAACCATTTGGAACGCAAATATTGGATTAATGAACCATGTTGGAAGGTTAGGGGGTTAAAGTTTAAATCTCGTTGTGGTTTACATCGAACTCGAAAGTAGTATTTGATGAAGTCGACATCTTTGGAATGTAAGAAATGTTAATTGAAATGAATTTGTTGAAAATATGGAGTTGTATACTGGTATATATATAATAATTGCGAATGGTAAAGTTGTACCCATCATATTGTTGAAATCAATATATCAATTATTTTATTGTTACACACTAGAACAAGGACATTACATGCTACAAACAATTATTAAAAATTGTTTCTTAGTAACTAGTCAAATAACTTTTTTGCACAAGAGGGTTTTCCTTGATTCTCCCTTTTTTTGTCTCATCACGGAACAACTCTGCAACGACGAGTGGGGATAGCTCCACCCGAGACACGTACACATGTAGGCGGTTATGATGAGCATACATGAGTATCGTGTCCCGCTCTTGTATAGCATCTTCAAATGGTACAAGACATGAATCAAGACTACAATTAGGTTTCTTTATATAAAGAAACGTTGGGGAGTTTTTATCGTAACCCAAATAGTTGGTTAAAATTAATTTAACTTGATTTGCTGAGAAGGTGTCGATATCTACCGGATCTATGGTAGCAATCATCTCATCAACAAATTCTCTATTAGGTGGACTAGTGAACCTTCCATAATGGTGTAGTAGGACCTTAAATGTCATTGTTTGAAAATAAATTGAATTAATGAATTAGTTTAAATGTTTGTAGTTTTGTTTGGAAGTTGATCCATATGTATGTGGTTTATATAGTGTTAACTGTTTTTCAATCATGACAATAAATGGCGTTTAATGCTAACTGATGCATCTAGTGTCAGTGACTTGTCAAGTCAAGTATATATTTCTAGTGATTGTGTTGTCCAATATAACATTGGTTTGTCATATATATATATGATAAATCGCGTACAATGCTACGTGATCCACTTAGTGTCAGGGACTTGTCAAGTCAATGTTTCCTATGATCCTACTTTCATTGATGTCAAGATTCATCCATAGATTGTCTACAATAATAATTTGTATACTGGTGTCTGTAACATGTTTAGTCATTGGTTTGTCATAAACATGTTTGTAGTTACTACATGTTTGTAGTTACTGTTCAATTTGTATAAATTGCAGTAGATATTATATGTCCATTACCCTTTAATTATGTTGTTTACATTTATAATTACAGTGTTTAATTAGTATGCAGTGTTTTTTTAGTGATATGTAACATAAATAGTTTTTTATCTGAAATTCAAATATATTACATCATTAAAATCACACATTTAAAATTTACAACAAACCAACAGAAAGCATAATAACATACAATTTTCTAGAACTCAAACGAGTTAAACCAACTATTTGAACCATTCGTGTTTATATCATCTAGATGTTGTGCATCATACTGCTGAGAGTTGTATTGTTCATACATTTGAGATGATTCTGTGTGATGTCCATTGTATGGTTGAGTGGTGTTTGCGAAATGTTGGTCGTAGGGTTGCGATGGGTATGGTGTTTCACAGTAAGGTTGTGATGGGTATGTGGTGTGACCGTATTGTTGTGATGTGTAATGGTTAATATTATGGAAAGTGTTGTCATACTGTTGAGTTGGGTTGTTGAAAGATGGTTGGTTGTTTTGTGTAAATTGTTGATCATTGTGTGTACGTATGTTGACAGGCGGTTGAACGACAAAGGGTTGACCACATTGATCACGT
Source organism: Tanacetum coccineum (assembly GCA_026074375.1). NCBI lineage: Eukaryota > Viridiplantae > Streptophyta > Magnoliopsida > Asterales > Asteraceae > Tanacetum > Tanacetum coccineum. The sequence goes on along the minus strand of BQNB010020035.1, from coordinate 5,353 downwards.
TTGTGTCCTGTTTGTGTGCATCTGGTACAATGTATAATTCTTGGCTCCTCTCTTTGAGATTTTATACGGTTTGTATTTTTAGGACGTCCAGATTGTAGGTTGTCCATGCGAGGAGGAATAGCTTTTTGATATTCTCTGAAATTCCCATGTTGCATATTTCCAAGGGAAGAAAACTTTTTTTGAACTTAGAATAAGTGCCTTGGATATTTTAGTTTTTAAACAATATGCTGCATAATGGACACAATCTGTCAAACCCAAAAACCGTGTTATAGCTATTACATGACGACACGGAAGCCTTGAAAGTTGCCATTTACGACATCCATAAATTCCTGTTTGTAAGTTGACTTTCCAAGTGTACTGACCATCAGAAACTTCATATTGATATGCGTTAACACCTTTAACAACCCATGTCGCACTTTTCATCCCTTTTTTTGCCACTTTGTTTGCTGCCCAATCAGTTATTTCATACGTCATATTTGCTTCAATAGTAGATAAACAAGAATGAATATAGAAGTTGTTATCAACGAAAAAATAGTTGTATATTATGTTTTCAAAGAATAATACCTGCAGTTGTCGATTTTTATAGTACCATTCTTGCACCATCGCACGGTACGTCTCCGCTAACTTTAACACGGGCTCTTTTCTATATATTACACTACAAGCATTGACAGACTCCACACTATTTGATGTCATATAATTGTAACGAACTAGAGGGCAATGCGCTCGTGATCATCTTTGAGGCCAGCTCTACAAAGCTTTTCATGTGCATCAGGCTGAACAATTTGTAGTGTATTCATGTTCGTTGCATAGTCTTCTCATATATATGCCTTGCAAATTTGCAAATAAACCGTTTCTTTTTTTTTGTTATTTCATTCCTAGTTCATCAGAAGATGACGCAACTTACAACATAAAGGCAAAGGAATTCTTTTCTACTGCCAAAGCTTATAGCACATGCCTAACAATATGAATAGCAAATTAGGATTATCACCAATGCATTCTTTGAGTACGGACATCCACCATGACCAACATGGACCTGTTTCCCCTTTGCATATACCAAATGCAATCGGCACAATCTGATTGTTTCCATCCATGGCCACAGCTACCAGATTTGTTCCCTTGTATAGACCCTTTAAATGCGCAGCATCGATCATAAGCACGGGGCGTAGATAATTGAGGAACGTACGAATCTGTAATAAAAGATAGCCATAGTAATCGAACTTTTTATTCTTTCTTTTCTGCATTTGATGTAGATATTTTAGTGATTCTTCTAGTTTTATTTTAATTTCTATAGAAATGACACCGTTATCGTCTGTTTTGATACGTGTTACTGTCCCTTCATTTTTTTCTAGGTTATAACAATAATACGGGAGCATTTCAAATGCTTCGTATGGTGAACCCCTCACCTGTTGTATACCATAGTGCTTCCCTTTCATTGCTTGTTGGTAAGAAATATGTATTTTATATTCTGATAGAATATCTTGTTGTATATCTTTCCCTCTTAAAACCCGTGACCTATCTTGTAATTTTGGAGTAAGAAGGTGACCAATGACTTTTTTGTTTGCATTTCGATGGTTAGGATATGTTTGAGTCTTGGAACAAGTGTGAACATCATTAAGATATGTAATGTAATATTTCTTTGTATTATCCCACAGGGTCGCCCGGAGATACCAATCACATTCAGTAAAATGATAGCATTTTAAGTAACATCTTTCCGGGGCTGATCTGTCTGTTAAAAATTGGAAACCTTCGCTTAAAGCTTTCAACCTAACAGCCAAGATCAAAGATTCTTTGTTGTCAAAAATCTTACCCTTTTCAACTTCTGATTGTTGACTATACTGCTTTGAAATATTAGGTTTTGCCTTGTAAACTGGTGTCTCCGGAATGTCAGGCTCAAATGACATGAACTTTTGCCATTTATGGATTTTGTTTTGGGGGTTTTCATTAACCACATCATCTGTGTTATATTCGTTTGATCTGAAGTCAAATGAGGATTCAGGATTTGAAAAATGTGGCTCATTTTGCAAGTGTAGGGAGTCGTTGATATGAAAATCATTTTGGCCTAAATCAAAAGATATACCATTGTTTAAAAAAGACGTATTGTTATAACTATTATTCAAATGAGACGATGGTATTTCTTGATTAGATGGGCCTTCGTTTTCTAAAGTTGTTGATTCAAAAAAATTAAAGAACATATTTTTTTGATTGTTTTTCTGTTCAGAAACAAACAAATGTGCAAATTCATCATTGGAGTTACAAGCACACCCAACAAAAAATTGTACCTCAGCGTCGTCTGTGATATCAACAGCAAAGTCAAATGACGAGAGCTTAAACGATAAGTTTATCACAGCATTTGCTTCCAACTTGAATTTCTGCATCACCATTTCATGTAACATTGAGTATGTCAAATCTTCTGACAGTATGGAACCTCGTTGGGTTTCATTAAAATGAATTAAGCACTTGAAGTTTTTTATATTTGACGCCATTTTTCTTAAGGTTGAGTTTAGGATGTTATGAATACATATTCGTTTCAAGAATTATATATCTATATTAAAAAATGTAGATCGCGCAAAGTTAAGCGTGATCTACTCAATGTCAGAGAGTTGTCCTATCAACGCTTTTAAATAAAAGTTAAAAAATGTAGATCGCGCAAAGTTAAGCGTGATCTACTCAATGTCAGAGAGTTGTCCTATCAACGCTTTTAAATAAAAGTTAAAAAATGTAGATCGCGCAAAGTTAAGCGTGATCTACTCAATGTCAGAGAGTTGTCCTATCTTGCAAAGTTAAACGTGATCTACTCAATGTCAGAGAGTTGTCCTATCAATGCTTTATCAATGCTTTTAAATAAAAGTTAAAAAATGTAGATCGCTCAAAGTTAAGCGTGGTCTACTCAATGTCATAGAATTGTCCTATCAATGCTTTTAAATATTATATGTAATGCTGTATTTATACCCAGTAAAATTAATCTTAGATCCATAACCAGTAAAATTTCTAAACAATGTCTGACAATATACCATTTGATCTTCAATTGGCTTTCATGAATAGACTTCCAGTGAAATCTTTACTCCAATTTCGTACAGTTTCAAAGTTGTGGAAGTATTCCATAGACTGTTCCGACTTTGTTCGTGAATACGGTTTTCGTGAGAGCAATAATTGTTGTTTATATTTAACCTTTAGCAAAATTTTTGAAGGTGTTATATTCTCGGTTGATGAAAATTTAACACTCTCACCTGTCTTTTCCAATTAAAATTTTTCAATCTTACACACCATTTGCTACACATGTGAAGGAGTATAAGTTTTTCATAATGTGGGAAAACCAATGCTTTTAATTTGGTAACCCATCACTTAAAAGATTGTCCGTATTAGTGGCCCCAAATACTTGTTAGAATCTGACTCACCTAAAATGTTATTTGATTTTGGTGTCCATCCTGTCACACTAGACCCAATACTTTTGAAGATAAATTATCCCTATTATGGTCAAGGTCCATGGTATGTGTCAGTGTTTACATTAAGCTCCAGAACTTGGTATAAACTTGAGAGTTACTGTTTGCCACGTGAATCTATAAGAATTAAACGGACAGGTCAAGCCATTGTTGGTGGAAAAATATTTTGGGTTGGTTCAGAGAAGTTTTATAATGATGATGGTATTTCATACAAAACTTACATGTTAGTTTCATTTGATTTGATTACTCACCAATTTCAGGTAATAGACATGCCTGAAGAGATGCTAGTCGGGGAATTTTTACCTCCATACTTTATTTCCCAGCTTGAAGACTCTATTATAATATCTGGCAGTTTTAATTTTGGTAACTTTCGTATTATATATGCATGGGAGCTAGAAGTTGATGATGGTGAAGTTTCATCGTACAGACAACTATTCACCATTCCATACCCAGCAGAGCATGAGCTCAAATTAATTGGATTCAGTAAAGATAAGCAACCAATAGTTGAAGCTGCAATCTTTCAACAATGGCATCAGTCACTACAAGTGTTCAATCCAAGCATTCAAAGTTTTCAAAACGTTGGTGTCGAAGCAAACCATGGTTCATTTTTCATTGGCCAATACAAAGAATCACTAATGCTTGTTAATGAACAAAGCATGGGAATAATATTTTAGGTTTTGTCGTTCATGTTATTATTTTATGCATATCATGTTATAACTGTATTAGTATTTTTTATTTTAAGATTGAAAGTATTTTCATGTTCAATATGGTGTTTAAGCTGATTTTATTCACTTTTTTATATAATGTTTTTATTTTTTAGATTGTTATAATACTTATCTTGGCCAAAACGGGTACAATAAATGTAACCACTTGTATACACACTTTTGCTTCCTATATTGTTCCCCTATATATATCCGACTTTGTTACTCAATTCACATAATTCTATTTTTATTGAGTTGTCTTATCTGTTACAGAAAAAAAACATTTGTGTTGTCCAACTCTCTAAATTTTTCCAAAAATTTCCCTTATAAATAGCCCTCACCACTTCCTCAATTTGTCACATAAATTCTTATTCCAACTCTCTCAAATGGATTCCAATTTCAATAACGAAAATGAACCATGGGAATTCAGTCTAGATATAGATGATTCCGATCTTTAGTTAACACCCGTTGTGCGTTCCTCAACCTCAAACCCAGTTAGGATAATACCCGGTCCTGCGGGTCTTGTTCAGCGAGCCAAGTTGCTTAAAGAAAATGTATTTATTCTTGATCCGGATGTGGCTTTAATGTCGACACAAGAATATATGCAAAAAGTTGTTGAGGATGTGGGTGAGGATGCTGATTTTAACAGTGGGGCGTGGGTTAGCGCCACTAACTATGTGAATGCATTTGGTGGCACTGTAACTGGATGTTTGGGAGACATCGACAACTTTCTTAAAAAGGGAAAACTGGAACAAGTTGTTGCAATCGTCAAGTCTTGTTCTCCGAATGCTCTTGGAGATTTAAATGTGACTCTGAAAGATCTATCGGGTACAGTACCTGGAACAATAAACTACAAAGTCCTTGACGTGGGTAGTTATGGAAAGGATATTACTGTAGGAGCTGCTATGATACTTGCTAATGTCTCAGTTTTTACTCCTAAACCATCAAAGCATTACCTTAACATTACAAAAAGAAATGTGGTTGAGGTTTTCCGTAAGGATACAGTTCTTGGAAGTGGCAGTGGTTAACCTTAACATTATTATGTAATGTTTTTTATTATTTATGTAATGTTTTTATTATATATGTAATGTTTTTATTATATATTGTCATTGAATTAAACGGACGAATATTGCCCAAAAAACAAACATATCAACAGACGTATATTCGAAGAAATTCAAAGTAATATACAATATTATTTCACTCAAAGTGTTA